>BDDC01001615.1:11734-22904 GCA_001662425.1 Chlamydomonas sphaeroides
CTCCTCCAGGGGTGGAACAAGTTTTGTTTCACGGGTGAGGGAGCGAGCAGCATGGCAGGGGCGGGCAGCCTGGCAGGGGGCGAACGAACAGCGTGGCAGGGAGCGGGCGGCAACATTGTGCCCATCCAGCTGAAGCAAACTTGTCGCGTGAGAGGCGCGGCCGCTTGGGGTCGGGCCCGCTTTGAGCACGCAAGGCGGGTTGGCCAGATGTGAGGAGTCCGGACACGGGTTTGGGCTAGCAGACCCGCCGTTTTGTCTACAGAACGTATCACGCAGCACATTTAATGCAACGCGCAGAGCGGGTCCGCTATAGGATGCACGGTGTGCAAGAGGGCTCCCCCTTGCCCCTCCCTGCCCCTCACGGGCCGGCCTCCGTGTACTTGCCTGGAGGAGGCGCCCACAGCTTTCCCGCCCCCTGTCGGTCCCACATTTACACCCTCAGGCGGCTACCTCGAAATCAACGTCAAGCTGCCCGGCGACGACAAACACGGCGGCTTCTGGCCGTCCTTGTTCACGCTAGGCAACCTGGGCCGAGCTGGATACACGCGCAGCACGGACGGTGAGGGGGCGGGGCGGGGCCCTTCATCGCATGCCGCTTGGCCGCACACACGAATTGCAACCGCACACACGAGTTGCAACCGGACACACGAGTTGCAACCTGCGCGACAGCCAACGCCGGCCTTGCGCGCGGGCGGCGGCAGTGCTGCGCTCAGCCGGTGTGGTGTTGGCTAGGGGCTACGCCACCTGGCACTGATGGAACCCCCCTGATCGCCCGCCCGCCTTCCCCGCCCCTTTAGGCGTGTGGCCCTTCTCGTACGAGGCGTGCGATGAGGTGGTTACCAGCAAGGTCAACGGCAGCTGGTACAACAACACGCAGCGCCTCAACGCGTGCAACATCACCAGGGACGCCAAGCTGGCAGAGCTGCTCGGCAACAAACGTGAGCAACCCAGAGCCACGCAGGCGGCGTGTGCTCATGGGTCCAGGAGGGCCTGGATGGGGCCTCGACCGTGGCTCGCAGGTGCTGCCAGCCGCCCCGGCGCGCGCCCGGCACCGCAGCTGCCGCTTGCCGCGCATCGGCACCGCCTCACTCACAGGGGCGGCGCATACAGCGCAGGCCGCCGCGCTCCGAACCCTCCCAACTACCTACCACTAACCGCGCCCCCTATTATGTTTGTCCCCACCCCAGCCCGCGGTGCGCCCGAGATCGACCTGTTCGAGGCGGGAGTGCGGAATCACACCGTCAAGGGGAAGCACGCCGACGCGTCCACCAGCTTCCCCGTGGCGCCGCTGCTGCCGCCCGACACGCACTGGAAGGTGACGAGGCAGGCGAACAGGAGGCGCTCAAATCGATGAAGCTCAAGATCCGCCCTGGTGGCATGATGTTTCGTAGCATCTCCCTCCGCGCCACCCAACCCCCTTTAGCCCTTGTGACGATCTGCATGACGATCTGGGTGACGATCTGGGTGACGATCTGGGTGCGCTGTATGTGTCCGGCCCGCGCGCAGGACCTGGCTGGCGGCATGTACTTCCCCACTGCCGACTCGGAGCTCGGGAGCCGCATGAACCCCTGGGTGGAGAAGCTGGGCCGCTCCTCCTCGGACCTGTCCGACTACGTGTCGGCGGTGCACGACCTCACCGCCACGTACTTTGAGCAGCTGCACAAGTGGGGTTTTGACTGGATGCCTGGCAAGTACATCCGGTAAGGAGGGGTCTGAGGTCGGGGGCTGGTGCGTGTGGCTGGTGCAACGTTGGGGCGGGGGCGGGGTTCACGGCGGGGCCAGGGGCTGAAGGGGGCGCGATTGTAGGTTGAGGGCTGGGGCGGGGTCGCGGCGGGAAGCGCGTGTCCTGGGCGCAGGGGCTACGAAACTCAAAAGGCGCAGGGGCTGGCCTGCTGCCCTTGCCGCGCCAGTTTGGCGCCGAGCCGTTTTGTCGCTCCGCGTGCCCCTGCGCCTCTCCGCCCTTGCTTCCTCGCAGCTGGTACCTGGACGATCGGCTTATCTTTGGTGAGTCCTCCAAAGGTCTTGCTTGCGTTCATAGGCGTCCGTTGGATGGGGCCGGCCCGGCACCGGGCGCCATGGCAAAACCCTGACACGGCCGTGTGATGGTCGCGCTATCCTCGCCCCGCCAACGACCTCGCTTCCTTCCCCGCAGAGCTCAACGAGAAGGCGCTCAAGGCGCAGGCCAATGCGCGCAATCAATCGGTGTCCGACCGGCTGATCGCTATGGAGCCCAGCTACATCAACATTGCCCTTGCCATGGCAGAAAACTTCGCGCCCATCGACAAGGACCTGCCGCTACCCAGCTTCATGAAGGTGGGCGAGGGGTCCAGCCTAGGCCGGCGGCTGGGCCGGCGGCTGGGCCGGCGGCTGGGCCGGCGGCTGGGCCGGCGGCTGGGCCGGCGGCCAGCCGCGGCGCGGGCTCGAGCCTGTGTTTAGGTCTCGGCACTGCACGTGCGCTGCAGACGTCCCTTGCTCGGGCTCTGCGCCCGGGCGATGGCTCGGTGCTGAGGAAGGGAGCAGGGGGCTGAGGTGAGGGCTGCGGCGACGCTTGCCGCGGCCCCAAACCCCGGCGCACCGGCCGTGGCACGCCGCGGCCTACCGCCCACCGCACGCCTCGCCCGTGCTGCCCACTCTTACGTGCCTCGACCCGTGTTTGTTGCGTACGGTGTGCAGATCGACTACGTGCGCGTGTGGCAGTACAAGGACAAGATCAACGTTGGCTGTGACCCGCCCGGATACCCCACTACGGTACGGCCGCGCACGCCAACAGCTCGCGGGCATAGGGTACTGCACCAGCCTTACCTGGCCCCTGGGCCTCCCATGTTAACCCCTGACCCCTGTGCTCGGTACATCCCCCTCCTGCCGTACAGCCGTACATCAACTCCAACAGGTCGCGGTACTTCATCATGCGGCCCGGCTGGGAGGACGATGTGCCCGACTACTTCGCCATGCCGGCGCAGCAGCCGGTGGATGACGGCAAGCGGACGGCCGGCGTGGTGGCGGGCATTGTGATCGCGAGCACCGCGGCGGGCGTTGGTATCGTGCTGGGCTTGATTGGGATCATCGCGCTGGTGGTTGCAGCGCAAAGGAAGGAGAGCGCCATGGCGCGTCGGCCCCACCAGGTGCTGCCGCTCACCCAGGCTGCGGAGCCGTGAGCGAGACACATAGCTGTGGTGGCTGGGGGGTGGGCGGGGGAACGAAGGGATTGCTGTACATACACGCGGCCGGAAGGCTGGCCGTGCTCGCACTGCCATAAATGGGGCGGCACGGCACAGGGTCCCCTGACCCCTGTGCCTTGTCGCGGCGTGCTGTGGGTCGTAAGCACTGCGTATCCATGTCCGGCAAATGCCGTTGTTGCGGCTCGCGTGCGCAATTATGTACGCTTGAGATGCGGGCGGCGTACCGGCATCTGCGAGCAAGGGGATGAGGTTCTGGGGCGGAGCGCATGCAGGGCGGCCTGCCTGCTCAAGAGGGGGAGGGGGCGGCCGGGTGCGTGGATCCGAAGTTATAAGGCCTTGAGGCGGCGAGCGCGAGACTGGCGGTTGGCGGTCTGGTGGGGGGCCGCACCCGGCGTTGCGCTGAAGCTCCGCTGGTTGCGGGGCAGTGAGCGGCGCCGTGGATCGCAATGGTTGCAGGCTGGGTGTTGCTTGGCGGCCTGCCAGTCAGGAGGGGCTGCACGCTGTAACAGCGCAGGCATGGCTCTAGTCCCCGATCTATTGAAGGTTCTGACGCTTGGTTTGCTGCCTTGTGCACGACGACTCACCGCCAGCATAACCGCGCCCCAGTCCATTCGGACTGTCGGGTCACTTCTCATCCTCTGCATACGGCACGGATGTCTGGAATGTCATGCGCCGGCCCCTTTTCCCCCCACCTTCCTCCTACCCCGCCAGACCGTGACCGCAACGCCGTTCTGAATATGCTGCTGCTGCTGCTGTGCCTCTAGCTGCTCGGGGCTAAGCGCCCGGCCTGCTTCCGCTCTGGCGGCGGCGATGGGTTGGGCGGCGGAGGCGGAGGGGGTGGTAGCGGCCGCCGCCGCAAGCGGCCGCGACACAGCTATAGCGGCAGCACCGGCGGCGTGCGTTAAGATATACGGTCCTGCCGTGGAGGCAGTTCGGGCGGCTATGTCCTGCCCTTGGGGTGAGGGCAGGGAGGTTCTGTGTGCCCGAGATTCCTAAAAAGTTCCAGCTATGACGCCATAATGACCGACAGTGTGCGTCTGGTCTGGGTGGCCTGTTTCTAAGGCGAGCCATGCACCCATGCGCAGCTGGGATAGGTTTGCGGACCGTTAGCTAGGATTATGAATTGCGTCCCATACGAAGGGCTGGGTGGGACAGACAGGGACGGCGACCTGGGCGGAAGCGGGAGGAAGCGCACTGTTTTGGTCGCGTGCAAGGCATTGCTTGTCAAAGCCTGGAGGATGGGGCAGCTGTCTAGTCGTAGTCGCTTGGGTCCTGACAGACCGTGGCACGGTCGCGGTCCATGCGCCGGGAGAAATGCGGCGCGACTTTTGTGCGCGGGCGTGGGTCACGGTTCTCCAACAGCAGCACGGCTGCTTGGTCAATTCTGTATGTCGCAGGCTGCTACGGCGGCCGACAGGGGTTTGGGCTGACCTGTCGTACAGCTAGTTGTCGAATGCCAATTAACGCACCTCGACAGACGACCGCAAGCCACGCTCCACGCTGTAGCTATATACATGTAGCCATCCCAAGTGCACCACCTGAGCCGTCAGTCGAAAGTCAGAGGCCTTACCAGTAGCGAAATCCACAAGGCCCGAGTGCCGTCGTCGAGCTGCTTTTAAGAAAGCCTTCTACGCTATGCGTGGATAAGCAGGTGTGCTTTGGGCATAGTGGCGCTCCTGCCAGGGACTTACACACAGTCCTTGGACTCAGGGACCTCGTGCTGCTTGCACGAGTACTAACTCAGCTGCATTAGTTGTTCAGGCAATCGGGGGCTACGGAGGGCACCTGCGCCCGGAAAAGCATTCCAGCTCCGCTCCACTGACCGCAAGCCCCCACTCCTTGCCTTTGTTCGTCAAGTATAATTCAGCAAAAGGCATAAGAACCGGGCCTCGGCGGCTTTTAGCGAGGGTCATGGTTGGCGTACTCCTTCGTGGCGAGCTGCGATAAATCGCCCACCTTCTGCCCACCCGCCGCACTTAAAAACGCGGCCGCCCCTTTCACTGTAGACGCACCCTATGAATGCATGTGCAATGGCACGGGTGCGTTTCCTGGGCCAGGTACCCTCGCTCGTAACCCACTATGCATCTGCCCTCTTCGCAGGCGAGCTCTGGCGACGCGCCTCAGCTCGGTATGCAATCCGAGCTTGAGAATATAGTTTCGCATGAAGAAGACTCCCGCGCATGCGCGTCACCGCTAGAGGCGCTTGTCCTCTTGGCGGCACGCCGTCGCACCGACCACCCTGTGGCCGACGCTCCCGACGCCGCGCAGCTCCCAGATGCGCTCAGTAGCCGCAGCAGCATCCCAGCAGCTCCTACTCAAGCTCCAAGCACGAGCAGCGGCGGCGGGCACTCTTTCACAGCAGACGCTATCGCTGCCGCCGTGCCGGCGGCCGACACTCGCTGCACCGCGGCTCAGTCGGCCAAGAGGAGACGCACGTCTCCGCACTCTCCGACGCCACCCGAGCCAGCCGCATCGCCCGCAGCTAGTGAAGATGCCGGCGCGGACGGCGCCCGCTGCTCAGCAGCGCCGCCGGCCGCTGTCACTTCGGACGAAGCCTGTGCCGTCGGCACGCTCAGCGGGCTGCGCCGGGAGCCCCCTGCCGCCGCCGCCGCCAGGGGGCCGCCCGCCGCCGGCACTCGCTCGCGCCGCCGGCGCTTTGAGCCGACGCTGGCCGAGGCGGAGCTGCTGCTGGCCGCGGCCGCGGCTTGCACCAATGGTGGTGGCAGCGACAGCAACAGCGACGCCGACGCCGACGGCGATGGCGGCCGTGACCACGGCGACGACGGCGCCATGGCGGTTTCGCTCGGAGCAATGCGTGGCCAGGGGATAGGCCGCCCCGACAGCCCAGACAGTGATCCCTGGATCGGCCCCGGGACGGTCGGCAAGCAGCACGGCGGGGCGCCACCGCCGCGGGGCCGGGCCGCCAAGCAGGCGCCGAGGGCGCCGCTGCCGCCGAGGGCGCCGCCGACACTTGCCGAGCAGCACCCTGCGCCCCAACCGCAACCCCCACGGCCGGAGGAGCTGCAAAGGCTGCAGTGCCTGCAGCAGATCCAACACATCCAGCAGATCCAGCAGTTCCAGCAGGCGCAGCAGGCGCAGCGCGCGCAGCAGCTGCAGCAGCTGGCGGCGGCGGCGCTGGCGGCAGGCGGCGCGACACGACCGCCGCGGCCGCCGCCGCCGCCGCCGCCAGGGACACCACTGGGCGCTCTCTTGGCGATGCGGGGCATGCAGCCTCACATGGCTGCACTGCTGCTGGCACAGGTGGGGGCGCAGATGGCGCAGCAGGCCGCCGCAGCGGCCGTGGCGGCCGCTGCTGCGCAGACGGCCTCGGCCACGCCGACGGCGGCCGCCGCATCGACGGCCTCGCCGGCGGCGCCCGCTCCCGAGGCGCCGGGCACCCTGACGGCCGCGGCAAGCGCCGCCGGATCCATCCCGCTGGTCGTGCCTCTGGGCCCGTGGGGCTCGGTGGTGTCGTCAAGTGGCGGCGGCGGCGGCGCCAGGACCTCAATGGGGCCGGCACCAGCGGCCGGCGGCAAGGCAGCGCCGGCGGCGGGCGCCTCGACGTCGGGTTCCGGCACTGGGCTGAAGGTGGCGGGGCTGCCTGGCGGCGCCGCCAGCGTCGGTGGCGAGGCCGTGTCGCCGGAGCGGCACTGCGCCGCCGCCGCCACACCACGGCTACCCCCCGGCCTGGCGCTGGCCGCCGCCGCTGCCTCCAAAGCCGCCGCCCCCGCTGGCGCCACCGCCACCGCAGCCGCGAGCTCGGGCTCCAGCGAAGACGCCAGCGCAAAGGCCGCGGCCGCCGCGGCCGCGGCCGCGACGGCAGTTGCCGCCGCGCTGGCGAACCCGCTGGCCGTGTGCTCCGCTGGGCTGCTGCCTCCGCCGGTGCTGGTGACGGTGCCGCCCACCGCCTGGACCAGCAGCCTGCGGCGGGACCTGGCGCTGGTGCGGGGGCTGTTTGACCCGGCACGCTACCTGTCCCAGCAGGTGCGGCTGGGGGAGGAGAGAGGGAGGGGGATAGAAGGACGGGAGCGGGAGGAAAGGCAGGAAGAGGGGTGGGGCGGGCAGTGGGCGACGTCGCGGGCGTGGGGCAGGGGCTGGGGATGGAGGGGCGCTGGATGGGGGGAGACAGGGCGGGGTCAGGCGGAGGGCGCCGCTGGTCCGCCGCTCGGCTTGCTCTGCTGGGCCCCGGCTGGCTGCGCGCCGCTCGGCTGTCTCCCAGGCAGCGCGGCTGCCGGCGAGCGGCCACCCCTGCCCCCATCCCTCGTGCGTCGCGACGCCCAGCCCGAGCGTTGGCATTGTAGAACTCAAGATTTAACCGGAGTTCTGCGTGCACCCGGGTTCACCCGTCGCCCGCGCCCGCAGAACTGCGTCCAGCTGCTGCAGGTGGCGGAGGGCGGCCGGCAGTGGGTCAGCCGCAGCGCCTTTGAGCGGGTGAGCGGCGGGGGTCTGCCGGGGGACGGCCGCTGGGGCGTGCTCGCTGAGGGCTCTGGCGCTCCGCGAGGGGTCGCAGGGGGTTCGGCAGGCCCCATTCCCTCGCGCCCAGCCCTACTTCGCCGCCGCCCGCTCGCCGCGCGCCCCCACGCGCTGCTGCTGGGAGATGGCGTGGCAACCGAAGCGCCGCGGTGGTGCCCACCTACCGACGGGCCCGGCACTAACCCGCAGCCCCGCCCCTTTCCCGCCGGCCCCCTTCCCGCAGCTGGGCGGCAGCGTGATGGCCAAGTGGTACCGGAGCATCCGGGTGGTGGGCGAGTCGCGGGAGGCCATGGAAGCGGCGCGCAGCCCCTGCAGCGCCCGCGGCCTGGAATCGCTGGGCGCCTGGCTGGCCCGCCACGGGCTGCCGGTGTTCAAGGGCCGCAACCGAATGCCCGCTCGCAAGGCGGCCGCCGCCATGGCGGCGCACCACGCGCAGCACATGGCCGCTGCGGCGTCGGTGGCGGCGGCGGCGGCGGCGGCGGCGGAGGGGCGGGAGCAGCGCGAGGCGCGGGAGGCGACGGCGGGGGCTGAGGAGGAGGACGGTGAGGAGGAGGAGGAGGAGGAGGAGGAGGAGGACGAGGGGGAGCAGGTGGAGGAAGAGGAGCGGGGTCAGGAGCCGCACGTCTCACACGAGCAGGAGCCTGAAGAGGAGCCAGAGCCGGAGCCGCAGCGTCCGCCGCCGCCGGCCCGAGCGCAGCCGCCGCAGCCTCTCCACTCGCAGGAGCCGCAGCCGGCCACATCGCACTACAGGTCGGCGGCGGCGACGGACCAGGACCAGGACCCGGATGCAGTGGCTCGCAACCCGGCGTCGCCGCTCCTCGAAGCGGCGGCCGCCCTTTCGGCCCTTTGCTCCAGCCGCACAGGCCAAGGCAACAAGCCCGCTATCCGCCTCGGCTACGGCGCGGCCGCAGCGGCGGCGGCCGCCGCCATGGCCGCCGCGACGGCTGCGTCGCGGGCCCCTATGGGCAGCCGGACCGGCGCGGCGGCGGCGGCGTCAGCGATGGCGGCCGCGCAGGCTGCGGCCAGCGCCGCCGCCAGGGCGGACGCCACCGCTGCCGCCAGGGCCAAGGCGTGCGAGGCGCGCATCAAGACGGAGGCGTGGCTGCGGCAGCGCGCGGCGGGGGAGCCGCATGCGGGCCACGAGGGGTCGGCCGCTTCCTCGGACGAGGAGGGCGGCGTGCCGGAGCGGCTCGGCCGCCGCTCCGTGGGCCGGGACATGGACGAAGTTGTGGCGGCGGCGCGGCGGGCGCGGGCCGCCGGCGCCGCCGCACTTGCCGCCACCGCCATGGCGGCGCCCGCTGACGTCGAGGCGCGGGAGGGGTCGCCGTCGGCCGCCACCTTGCTGCCGGGGGCGCTGGGCAAGCGGCCGCGGCCCTGGCCTGGGCCGGCGCAGTATCCGGCGCACGGCCCACCGACGCATGGCCTGCCGCCGCGCATCCCGCCGCACCTAACGAGGCCGATGGGGCCGCCGCCCCACTACGGCCGGCCGCCGCCGCCTGCCGCCGCCGGCCCGCCGCCAGCGCCCCGTCCGCCGCACTCACATGCCGGCGCGCCAGGCTGGCAGGAGGCCGAGGCCGAGGAAGGAGCATACGAGTACGAGTGGCGGCGCGTGCGGGTGCGGGCTAGGCCGGCCGCAGCGGCGCCGCCGCCGGGCCCAGGCGGCGCACCTATGCATCATCCGCCGCCCGGCGGCCCATGGCAAGCGCACGGCATGCATCCCATGCACGTGCGGCCTGGCGGTGCCATTCCGCAGCAGCGGCCCGTGCCTGTACGATTGGGTCAAGTGGGGCCGGTGCCGCGGCCGATTGACCCTCGCGCGGGGCCGCCGCCCGTGCCGCTGCGGCGGCCCGCAGCGGCGCCGCCGCTGGCGGTGTACCATGACCCGCGGCTACTGCAGTGTCGGCCGTCGGCGGAGCACCTGCAGCACGCGCCGCCGCCGCCGCCGGCATGGGATCAGCGGCAGCCTGCAGAGGACGAGGGCGAGGGTGATGAGCACGGCGGGGAGGAGGCGGGCGAGCGCGAGGGCTCGGCCACGGGTGCGGAGGATGAGCCTCTGGAGGAGGCGCGCTCCTCGGGCGGCCCCATCCGCCGCCACGGCTCCATGGGCTCCATGGGCTCCGCGCCCCCGCTCCGCCGGGCCTACATGCCCTACCCTCCACCGCATCCGCGCGGCATGCCGGGTCCCGGCGTCCCCGCACCGCCACGGCTGGTAGCGCTCGGGCCACGAGGGCCCATCCCCGTCCACCGGCCACCGGCCGACGTTGATGGCGGGGCTGACGTCGACGTCGACGCGGCGGCGGCCTCGCAGCCTGTACAGCTGGTCCGCCTGGGGGTCCCGCCGCGGCCTGCGCCGCCGCTGGCGCCCGGCGCCGAGGCCTGGGTCGCGGCGGCGGCCGGGCGCACGCCGCCGCCGCAGCGGCCGCGGCCGCCGCTGGGCGTGGTGCCGCCGCCACGAGGCCACCCCGGGTGGCCGCCCGCGATGCCGCAGCGGCAGCCGGCCGTCGTGCCGCTGGGCGCGCACCACAGCAAGCCGCCGCCGCCGCCGCCGCTGCACCCGCACCCGGCGGCGCACGGCTATCCGCCCGGGCACCCAGTGCAGCTGCAGCGGCCCGAGGCAGGGGCCAGGGAGGACCCGCACGGCGAGGGCCGGGCCGGGCCCGACGGCAAGCCGCTGCCGCCGCCGCGGCGGTTGCACCCGCAGCCACCGTCCCACTACGCTCGCATGTACGGCGGCATGCCCTCGCGGTATGCGGTACGCCACATGGACGAGCACGGCGTGCCGTACGCCGCGCAGCCGCCGCACCCGGCCGCGTGGGCCGGCGGCGGCGGGCTGCCGTCGCTGAGGCCTGCTGTAACGGAGCAGCAGCAGGAGTGGGGCCAGGAGCAGCAGCAGGAGCACGAGCAGAGCCTGGGTGCGCAGGAGACGGAGGGCGGCCCCCCGGTGAAGCTGGAGCCGGAGGAGGGGCAGTAGGCGGGCCCCGAGTCCGGGCGGCGCTGGGCAGTGGCCGCAGCAGAGGGGCTGGGATGGGGCTGGTGGGGGATGGCTGCAAGGTCACATGCATAGTGGGGCGGTAGGGGGCCTGAGCGGTGTGGGCTGAGGCTGCGAGCTCGCGGAGCGCGGCCCGGCTGTGGGTCGTGGGGCACGAGGGGGCGCTGTAAGGGCGGCGCGGCGATAGCTGGGGCTGTGCGGGGGCGAGCGGCGTAGTCGCGGGCTGGCGGCGCAAGGCCGGAGGCCGCCCAATAGTGCCGGCGGCTGTGTTTGCTGCCGGCCCGATAGGGCCCTGCTCATTGCATGACAACTCGATTCCGGGGGGCGCCGCATTGGCGCCCTGTGGTTCGGCGCCCTGTGCGAGGGGCGGAGAGGAAATGGCATTGGCTCGGCTGGGTTTTGTTGGTGTGGCTGGGGACCTGCATTGGGGCCCCGGGACGGCCACGAGGCGTGAGCCCGGGGCCAGCTCGGCGCAGTGACCGGCTGTATGTGTGAGTGTGGATGGATGGGTGGGTGGGTGGGTGGGGGG
>BDDC01001616.1:681-17817 GCA_001662425.1 Chlamydomonas sphaeroides
CAAGCTGTGATTGTTCCACTCAGCCACTGGATCTGGACACCGTGCCAGCGCCCTACAGCGGCGTTTACCAGCCCCACTCAGCTCGCCCGCATACCAGGCAAGCTGGGTATGTGCCGCACGCTGCTACCATTTCCGGGTTCATTCAAGATGGTTGCCGACGTATGCCGACGACGCAAGTATGTGGGGATATGGCTTCCAACAAAAAGCCAGAGGACCAGCGCGCCAAAACAAAATCTAGGACCAGCCCTGTGTTTTCCTTCCAGGGGCTTGACCAGGGGAGGGGCTTCCCCTGGGCTTGACACCAGATCACCGCTTTCGTGCCACCGCGATCACCGCTCGAGCCCTGAGCTGCGCCTTTGGCGGGGCGCTCGCTGAGCGTCCGCTGCACAGCTGCCCGGGGCTGCCCCGCTGAACCCACGGCTGAACCTCCCGCGCCGAACCCTACGAAAGCCCAGCCCCCCGCTGGCACCGTGCTGCCGTGCGCTGCCTTCGCGCACTCGCGCTTTCTGCTTGGATACGGATTTTCCAAACATCGCAAGGCAGGCATAGCGAAGGCGAGTTAGTTGTGCGTTTCGATTCACCTCCAAAACAAAGTGTACTACGTACCGCCTTCTTATGGCAGCCGCGCTTGACCGTCTGGAGCGACCGTACGGGTAGTGACGGGCAGGGTTACGGCGGTGCCGCGCGCTGAAGGGCCATGCCATCCATACATGTGGCCTTGTACCACAACAGCAGTTATATACTGTGTGTGTGCACGTCTATGTCGACATTGAAAATGTTCGCGGTGACCCGGAGGTAAGACCTGGACGTTTGTCTTCCTCAAGTCGAGAAGTTCTAGCCATAAGTTGCTGTCAGTTTGCATGGACGTGTTCCAAGTTGGACGGAAAACGCCGCGTTCCGTAGTGGTGGCTGGTGCTGGCGGACTAGTGTTGTGCCCATGGCGTCAAGTCCAACCCTTTCCGGCTTCCCCCCCCAGTTGCAGTGCACACACACCCACACGCACCAAGACAGTAAGCCTAGGTTTAGCTAGCTCACGCTTCAATGCTGGCGGAAAATTCACCCGCATAAACGTGCGCTCACACGCACTGCCAGCGCGTCCTGAGATCTCATTTTAACTACAAACGAGCTCCTGTAGGAAGAGCTCGACGGCGACCTGCGACACGGAAGCAGAGGAAGCTCTTGTGCCTGGCTGTCAAACGGTGGCGCCTCCTGCGAGGTTGAAAAACAGAGCACTACTGTGCGCTAGGAGGGCACCTGGCGTGCATCGCCATCCGGAGTAGCGTCGGGAATGCAGCAACTTGCTGCGCAACTCGGCATGCGCGAGTCCCATGGACTCGAGGTGCGCAACAACCTTCAGCCCTGGGGCAAGCGCGCGACTTCGGGTGGTCGCAGAGCTCTCGAACAATTGGCACGTCCGTCTCGCTCCAAGGGCACCGGGAACATGTACGCGAGGACATCTAACATTCTTCATAACATAACGCACAATGCTGCCCGCTGTTGCAGCCACTTGAGCGGGGCGCACCTGGGGTGGGACCTGCGCAAAACATGGCGTCAGGTCTGCTTTCGACCAACGCTTCACTTGTCGATGAGAATGCGGTGAGCGGGGTGCTTGAGAAATCATGCTGGACGAGCCTTCCTAGTTTCGCAGTGGCCTCGCCGGGCACATTTCTTGCCGCCAGGCGCGAATGCGCTGCTATTGCTAACCCATAGTCATGGACGTAGACAGGGTTGCTTCACGTCGCGAACCTGCCCGCGATGCCAACAGGACAACCGGCAGCTTTTCTTCGCCAAAGTATTGCGTTCTGCAACAGAGGAAGAGATCAGACGCCTTTTCGGCCAGTTTGGCAAGGGTGGGTGCTCGTCCATACCCTAGCGCCGTTGGTCGGCCAACCTCCCGTGCATAGAAAACCGCGCTTGTAGGACAGCCCTGGCTGGAGCTTAGTACAGCTGGAGGCACAGGAGAGCCCTGTATGAATGAAGGCAGGGCCACTGAGGCCAGAGCCGTAGGAAGGCCGGCTCGGCTGCAACCCGCCGGTCCCTCGACTAACGCGTACCTCGACTCGCCCACAGTGACGGACGTCAACCTCTTCCGCGCATTCCAAGGCGCACCTACCACCAAGGTGCGCTGCTTGCACCGCTAGCGCCGAGCTTACGGGCAGTGGACGTATGGCGTAAGCTGACGCATGGGCGCTTCAGTACTCCCATCTAAGCAGCACGTATCGTTACGCCTTCACCCCTGGTTCATTCCCACCCCAGGGCTGCGGCCTGGTCACGATGGGCAGTCACGATGAGGCGCTGGCAGCCATCGCTGCCCTGGACAGCCAGTTTGTGTGGGAGGGCATGGAGACGCCCATGGTCGTGAAGTGGATGGACACGGCGCTGCAGCGCCGCAGGCGCGAGCAGCACCTTGCCAACATGCGGCAGGCCATGAACCCCGGCGCGGGCCTCGGCTTCTGTGAGTCTTGCGCACTTGAGACCCTAGGCCAGCGTGCGCGACGTTCAAGCTCTTGTGAGACTGATAGAGCAGCGCGAGTGAGGACGCATGTTGGCGTCAGGCAGGACCCTACTACCTCGTGAGTCATGCCTGACTGTCGCGGGCCCATCCTGGCGCGACCGTGTGCCCCACAGTCCCGGGCAGCCTGTCCCTGGCGACGTCGCTGCCGGCGATGACCAACCTGGGGCTCATGCAGCACTCGTTCCTGGACGCGCTGGAGCAGGCGGAGACGCCGCCCCCGGGCTGCGCGCCCGACGCCATCAAGCTGTTCGTGGGCAATGTGCCCAAGAGCTGCAGCGAGGAGCAGCTGCTGCCGCTGTTCCAGTCCATTGGCAAGGTAGGCCCCACCCCAGGAGCGGCACGGCTAAGCAGCAGGCGGAGCCGGCAGGATGGGGCACCCTGTAGCCGGGCTGCCCTGGGCGCCTGCGCCCTGACAAAGGCTCGGCGTATCGGCGCCAGTCAGCGGCTGCTGTGCACATACTGGTGCGCTGCCCTTGGTGCCCCCGTGTGGCCCGTCAGGTGGTGGAGCTAGTCATCGTGCACGACAAGGTGAGGACAGCAGCACGGCGCAGGGAATGTAGGGTGGATGTGGGTCGGGCGCCTCGTGCGTCGTTGGGTCGCCGCCCCAGCACATCGTGCGCTCCAGGGCTGCGGTCCCCACCCCGCGGGCCCGCGCCGAGCGCGCTGCGCGATCCTACACAGTGGCAAACGCTCCCAGCGCGTCCACCGCTCGCAGGTGACGCACGAGTCCAAAGGCAGCGCATTCGTGTGGTACGGCACGCGCGCGGACGCGGAGCGGGCCATCCTGCAGTTCAACTTCCGGCACGTGTTGCCGGACCCCAGCGGCGACCAGGACCGGCCGCTGGTGGTGCGCCGGGCCAAGACGCGCGTCAAGGCCACCAAGCAGGGCGCGCCCGCCATGCTGGGCTCGATCGGCTCGGTGAGCGAGGGGCAGGGCGCAGGTCAGCATAGCCTTCAAGCTGGGCGTCAGCGAGCAGCCGCCCGCCGAGAAAGACGCGCACGGCCCTCGCCTGACCTGTATCCGTCCTCCCTGCGCCGCGCCCTGCGTGTGGTCCGCAGATGAGCGGCCTGCCATCATCTCACCCCATGTTTCGGATGCAGCAGGGCGGCGGCATGGTCGGCCTGGCGGGCCTGGAGTCGCTCGGGCTGTCGGATGGCCTCGGCGGCCCCTACGGCGGCGGCCTCCAGAGCTCGATGCAGGGGGCCATGCAGCAGGGACTGCAGGGGGGCATGCAGCAGGGACTGCAGGCCCAGCAGCAAGGCGTGTCTGGCTTGGGACTTAGCGGCCTGCACAGCTACCGGACGATGCCGGCGTTCTCAGGCGGGCTTATGGGCGTGCAGGCGCCGCCGCAGGTCTATGAGCCGTATGCAGGTGTGTGGGGTTGTGTGCGGGCCGGGTGGGTTGTGTCGCATTTGGCATCAGCACAGGCGAACACGGGCCGCGCGCCGGGCGCCTTGCAACACGTGGCTTGCCGCCTCGATCCGCGCCGTGTTTGGCACGTTGACGTCCTCGTTGTGCCTTGTGCGTGTCTCGCGGCCGCAGGCGACCAGCTGCTGAGCGAGGCCTTCGGCGTCGGCGCCATGGACGGCGTCAGCCGCGTGGGCGCGCCGCTGGCTCACAACGCTGCCGCGGCTGGGCTGCAGCTCGACGTGCTGGGCGCTACACAACAGGCGCAGCACGTGGCGGCGCAGTCGGCCGTGGCGGCGGCGCAGATCGCGCAGAGCATGACACTCAACCAGGGCCAGCTGTCACTGTTGAACAACCACCTGTTCAGCGTGCAGACCGTCAGCGGCGCACAGCTGCACATCTCGCCTGGCGCGCCGGGCCTCTTCAACCTGGTGGTGTCGGGCACCAAGAACCAAGTCGAGACGGCCAAGAGCCTGATCACCACGGTGCTTGGTCACGCGTAGGCGGCGGCGTTTGCAGCATATCACAACGAATGGTTTTCCAGGCGGCGGCCGGCGGCCTGCATCGGCCAATGCCGCTCTCCCCCCTGCCTGTGCGCTACAGCTTGGCCATGACCGGCGCCCGGTGGGTGAGCCTGCACGGCAGTCTGCACTTGCGCTTGAGCCGGCGCAGCGACTTAGGCTTGTAGCTGTGACCGGCGTGGGCACTCCCAGTCGGTATTGGGCGCGAGGAATGCTCTCAAAGCAACACAAGGACGTCAATGACGAGCTTCGCAAGTACTCGCCGGAATTGCTAATCATGCCTTCATGATGGAGCGCGTCGGCCGGCCCTATGTGTGTACAGCGCGCCTGGTGCGTCCGGCCGATGGCTCCTGGAACGGCCGGTCACGGGCCGTGATGATGCTTTCCTGTTGGGCCCTCACTGTGGGCCGGGTTGGGTGGGGGTTATGGTCCTGCCGGCTCCTGGCCGGGGGTGTTAGTAGCAACTGTTGGTTCCCAGCGAGCGATGGAGATGCGGACATGTTCGATCCGATTCAAAAAAGAGGGATGTCACTGGGGAAGAAGCAATGCCACTATCGTGCGGCGCAAGGGGCATGCTCGGCGGCTGGCGGAATGCGTCGTGAAAATCAAGTTGCCCCCCCCATGGGCGCTTTATGCCGGTCGCAACTTTGTTTTATATGACTAGGCGGCACTTGGGCACGCGTGCAGTCGGGAACGGCGGAAGGCGGCGGTATGGCAAGGACGGAGCTTGGTGCGGATTGTGTGTGACGGCGCGCTGGCCTGTATCCGAGATCTGCCACGCAACGGCTGGTGTGCGTCGCAGCACTGAGCCTGGGCCGGGCAGGGCACACCGCCTCTGATGATTCGGCTGCTGCTTTTATGAGTATCCTGCGTGTGTGTGGCTTCTGCCCGGCAATGGCGAGATTAAATGGCGGCAGGGCCGCGCGGCTACCCGCCGCGGTGCCTGGTGCATAATTCGAGGTTGCACTAGTTGTGGGAGCTGCGCGGCGCCCTGTCGGTATGCAGGGCTAAGGGAAGCTTTTGACGGCAATTCACATGATGGTCCAGCAGGGATGCTGCAGCGATGCCCGTCGGCGGCCGGCGAGCAGGCACTAGGCCGTGGATCGGCGTTTGCATGTGGCAAGCAAAAGGCAAAGACGCTGTCGGTCACTGCCCGCCGCTGCGGCGGTTTGAGGACGGTTTCCAAGAAGTGAATGCATGGGCTCTTGTGTAAGCAAGTAGGCGCTGGCGCCAGCAAGCCGAGCGCGGGTGTGGTGATACATTTAGAAGTGCATGTGGAGAGAAAGCTGCATGAGGGCGACTGCAGCGCATTTAAATGCACTGCCACCGTCTGCTCGTCTTCCTCTGTCCTCTGCGGCTTGCAGCTTGGTGCGTGGGTGTTGGCCCGGCGCTCAAGCTGGGTGTTGGCTCCGCCACTTAAATGGATGCGTCGTGCTCTTTGCTGCAGCCCTTTATGATAAGCTAGAACGAAGTCAAAGTAGGAATATGCATGGCTCCCAGTCGTGCGGGTAGGTTACTAAGCGCCAAAGAGCGCTTCATCCAACAGCGCCTCTGCGTTGAGGAGTCTGTGGACGCTCGCTTGGTAGGGGGTGGGGCGGCCAGGTTTTACTGGACGGTGTCAGTTTCCCCAGGGTGTGAGGGAGGTGGCCGAGCAATTTGCCGTGCATGCCGAACGCACCTCTGTCGGCCTGTGTACGCGTGATACGCATACGGCTCTTGCATATCCAGCTGCCCTACGCAACTCCATCCTCATGCTGCGCCTTGCATGAAGTGATGCCCCGCACGAACACCGACCCAACACCCACGCGTCCGTCACGGCTGCAGCCCAAGCAGACGCATGATGCCCAGCACACCCCTTGTCCACCCAACAAACTCGGCCTGGGATTATCGCCCCCCCCCTTCCCCCTCCCTCCCCCAGTCGAGCAAACAACAGCAGTGGCAGCGGTCCGCTGGTCCCTCATTCCCACAACGCCCCAGAACAGCCGCCATGCGCGTACTAGCCTAGCCAGTGGCCCCCGCTGTTGCCGTAGCCCGTGCAGCGCCTGCGGTAGCCCTGCGAGCACCCGCCGACGCCAATCAAGCACGGCCGGTGCACGCGGCTTGGGCAGATGCTGCTGGGCCTCTGCCGGCGCACTCCCCAGCTTCCGAGCCGCTACGACAACAACAATCGAGCACCCACAACAACAATTCCCGCTGCACTGCGCGTCAACGCTGTCCTACGGTCGACATACCACCCGCAACGCTCAGGGCGCTGCAGGGCTCCAGACTTCCACGCTGGTTCTACAGTTCAAGGGCTCCAGGCCTCTCGCTAAGAAACGACCACAAAGCAGTGGGGGCTTGCATGGCTTCGCTGCGGCTAGCAGTGCCTCTGCCCCAGTGTCACCAGCAATAGCAGCAGCAGCAGCAGCAGCAGCAGCAGCAGCAGCAGCAGCAGCCGCGGTTGCCCTGCGCCCCCGAAGCCCTCTGTATCACTACCCATCGGGGCCATGCAACCGCGGCCCCGAGCTGCCCGCGAGCGCCTCCTCGATCCGCAGCCGCAGTCGTTGATCCTCGCCCGCTTCGTAGCTTGCAGCTCGACGAGTGCAGCATCGGCCGCGATGTCCCAGTCCGCATTCCGCATATCCCAGGCACCGCCACGCGTGATCAGTGCAGCACTGCAACCATTGTCGAGGACCATTGTTGTCGAGCAATGCGGCATCTTCGTTGCCTCCGCAGAATGCGGGCACCCACCCCAACTCGCTGCCGCTTAGTCCAGGCCAGCAGCCCCCGCCCCCAGCCACGTTCGCACAGTACTGCCCATTGACTCATTGCTTTCGTTGCAATTGCCGCACGAGCAACGCGTCCAGTGCGCTCCCCTGCGCTGGGCGGTGGCGTCGCCCGCGCTCGACGCCTAGCGCTTGACGGCGAGTAACCCGTGCAGCTCCGGCGGCAGAAACGCAAGCGTCGCCGCATTCGTCCCGACCTGCGAGATCGGTGCATGACACAAAGCGGCGGCGCCGACACGACCGGTCACGGCCTCGGCAGTGGCACGAGCTCACGTCCTCGCTCAAGCCCCCGCTGACCCCTAATGGCGCCGCATGGCAAATTCCAGCCGCGAGACACTGGGTCTCTGGCTACCGTACTGCCGTACTGCCGTACTGGTCCAGTGTGACGGCCGGAAGGCCCGCAGCGGGCGCGCAGCTCACCTCGCCCGCCTTGGCCTTGGCCGCTACCTTTGTCAGCGCCTGCCATGCCTTTCCCCGGTACAAGAGCTGGCCTGTGGGACAGCGGGTAGGGTTGGGCGTAAATGAGCATTCCAAACTCCATACGGGCGGAAGGGTTGTGAGGAGGAAGCGCAACCGACCCTACCTGTGGGATTGAACGACGACGGCAGCTCGCCACCCAGCTCGCCAAACACCACCGCACCACGCGCCCGGAGCCCACGGAACAGCATGCCCCGGTCATCCTGCTCGGGCGGGGGCCGGGCTGGCCGGTGCGGCCTTGGCCAGGCCGCCGGGTCCGCCGAGCGCGCGGCGTCAGGCTCGGCGCCGCTCCCAGTGGCCTCCGCGACCGGCGCGGGGCCGCGGTCGGGAGCCGGTCCGTCCGGCGGGACGGTTGAGGGCCGCGGCGCGCTCTGGCTGGTGCGCAGGGCCTCATCCCGCCGCTTCAGGCGCTGCTCGGCGAGGCCGGGCTCGCTGTCTAGGCTGCCGACCACGACGCTCGCCTCAAAGGCCACCTCCTCGCACAGTGGGTGCACGAGAAGGCCCTCGGGCCTGCGGGGTCGCGGGCCGGGCAGCACGGCAGCAGCAGGGAGGCCAGGTAATGCAGTGCCACAGCTGGCACGCGCTACGCTGCAGCAGCAGGGCCGGGGTGTTGTGCAGGCTGCGAGGGCGGTGGGCACGCGAGCCCAAGTGCCGGCGGCGCGCGTTCCACGGCATGCGGTTGTGTCGTGTCCACAGCCTCAGCCACGAAAGCAATGACGCTACCCTACTCAGACATCCACGCCGGTCCTTCCCTGAAGGCAGTGATGCTGCGGCGGTTACCCACCAGTCGAGGCGCGGCAGCATCTCAATGATGCGCAGCAGCCACACGGCCGCAAGCTGCGCGCTGTCTGCCACCACAGTCATCGTGCCCGGGACCGAACCAGCGGGGCCCTTGTCCGCCGCCACCGAGAACAGCGACGACACCGTCGTGGCGGCCTTGGCCAGCTGCCGCCTCGGTGCGCTGCCGGACGCTGGCAAAGCGCGCTCGTAACGCGGGTCGCCCGTGACGGACCGCCGCCGCGTGTACGGCACTGCCGTACTGGCCTCGCCGCCGCCGGCGGGGCTGCCATGCGCGGCTGGCTGCGGCGCGGCGGTGTTGGCGCCGGCGCCGCCGGACCGGATGGACGGGTCGTCGGAGCCTCGGTTGTCGTCCCAGGCCGGGCTCTGCGGCCGCGTGAGTGACCAGCCCGGGCCGGCCAGCGACGGCACCGACTGCGCGGGCGGCGTGGGCCGGCGGTGCGAGGACGGGCCGCCGTGGCTGAGCTGCCACAGGCTGAGCCTCGGGAAGCCCCGCGAGCGTGATGAGCCGCCGAGCGACGCGGCCGCCGGCTGCGTGGTGAGCGTGGCGCTTGTGTTGGTGCCTGAGGCGTGGCGGGCAGGCGGGCCGCAGGCCTCGGCGTCCGAGGGCCGGCCGAAGAGCGCGTTGGTGGAGACGCTGTAGGTGAGGGGCCCGCTGGAGGGGCCCGCGGAGGGGGCGCCGTCCAGCCCGGTGCCGGCGGCAGCGTCGCCTTTGAGCGGCCGCACTCCGGCCGCAAAGCCGAAGGTGCCCTCGCAGATGTACGGCGCGCAGCCGCTTGACATCCCAGCCAGCGCCTGGAAGGGAATGCGTGTGTTCACAATCAGGTAACATATAGCAAGCACGATCCGTGTGTTCAATTGCCAGGGCCAAAGTAGAGTGCCATAGAACCGTGTGTGTTCGGGCGGTGGCAGGAGGCGTGCAGGCACCTTGAGGCGGCCGCGCAGCAGTGCATGACCTGCCCATGCCGCAACCGCCCACTTCCACCGTCCGCAGCAAGCGCGCGCCGCGCACACCCATTGCCCCATCCCTACCGGCACCGGCCGAGGCTCCCTTTGGGCCTGCACCAGGACCGCAACGCCCTGCCACACCATGCACGCCGGTGCAGCGCACGCCTGTCCGCCAGCCCCCTGCTACATTGTTCCTCCCCCGATCGACCCTGCCGACCCTGCCCGCCCTCGCCTGCAGCAGATCCGTAGCCTCGTCGTACAGCAGCTGCAGGCTGTGCATGGTCAGCCTGTAGTCCCACGCCAGCAGAGTGCCAACGCCCACCACCGTCAGCCGCGCCGCCGCGCCGCTGCCCACGGCGGCGCCAAGCACGCCCGTGAAGGGCCGGATGACTGCCTCGCTGCGCAGCGGCCGCAGCAGCGCCAGCCGTCCCACCAGGCCTCGGCCGGTGGCCTGCGCGTGGGCCGGGACGCAGCGCATGCGGCCGTACGAGCTTGCGGCCGTACGAGCTTGCGGCCGTACGAGATTCCGGCCGTGGGTGTGGGCAGCACAAGGTGAGAGGCTGACAGGGCGGGCGCGGGACAGGAAGCTGGCAACCCAGCTCACCTGGAACAGGTGCATCGACTTGAGCCCCGAGCCCAGCGAGTGCAGGCCCATCCACAGCACCTGCACGGCCGCACGGCAGGCGCAGGGGCGTCAGCGCGGGGTCCTGACCGCCGCAGCTTGCCCCTCCGGGGAGATACCGTATGTACCGGTAGGCGGCAGCGCGCAGATCATCACGTGCAGCGCCTCCCTCCCCGCAGCCGAGACGTGCCCCGAGCTCCTGCACCGAGCCGGTTGCTCGGCGCCGTGCCCGGATGTGCCCCCCGAGGGTCCCACGACACGTGCTCACCAGCACGTGCTGCAGCGCCTTGGCGGCTGACCCCTCGTCGGCCAGCAGCTCCTCGCGCGTGGTCTCGCTGAAGATGATCTGGCCGCCGTGTGCCGCGTCCGACACCGCCTGAGGGTGTGCACGGCGCACGTGCTGCTTGCGCCCGACAGGCAGCGGCACGCCCGCGAGCTGCACCGTGCAGGGGCCGGGCCCCTTGGGCGCTGGGCTGGCTCCCAACCGACGCCAGCCCACGCCCCGGCCGCACTCCGCGCCAAAGCCCTCCTGCAGCGCAGCCTCCCCACGTGGCCCCCGGACCTGCCGGCAGCCAGCTTGCACCCCACGCGGCACCCAGCCGCCTGCTCGCTCCCCACCAGCTGCCACGCCCCCACCCCCAAGCGGCCGTGCCGCCGAGTCCCTCCTCCCGCCGGCCGCGCACCTTGGCGAGGCGCAGCGGGTAGCCGCTGTAGGCCATGCGGCCGCTGGTCGCGTTTCGCGCCACATCCTGGGTCGAGGAGATGCCTGCGCGTGGGGGCACGACACAGCAAGGCGCGTGCAGCGGGGGGTGAGAGTCCTCGCAGGCTGGCAGGCAGGCCGCCATGCACCGGCAGGGCCCGGCCACGTCCGGCAGGGCGTGGCGCCGCAAGGCGTGTCGCGGTGCTGTGCCGCGGCTCACCGCTGTGGAGGCCGATCCGCACTCGCAGCCCTCGGAACACCAGCTGCCCCGCCGCCGGCCGGCCCGCGCGGGGGCTTCCCGCATCTGCCTGGCCCCAGGCAGCGGCAGCCTGGCCGGCGGCGGTGGGTGACGAGGGCGCGGCGGCGGAGGGGCTGCCGCCCGGCGGCTGCTGGGCCGTGGTGAGGACCTGGTAGAGAGCCCGGAGCCCGGCGGCTAGCGTGGGCGCTTGCATGGAGGAGGCGGGCTCGGCGGCGCCGGCGTCCTTGGCGCCGCCGGCGCTGCCGCTGGGCCCCGGGCCGCGGCCGTCGTTGGAGGTGTGCTTGGAGCTGCCGTCGAGGCTGACGCCGGACATGAGCGTAGAGCCCAAGGCCGACGGCGCGACGCGCGCTGGCAGCGGCGGCGCCTCGGCGAGGGGCACGATTGGCGAGGCGCCCGCCGCCAGCAGCGTCGAGCCCGTGAGCGCGCCCGTGGGCAGGGACGAGGAGCCGCCGTCCAGGGACACAAACACGTTGCGTGCGGTGGAGCGCAGCACGCCAAAATGAACAGACTGTGTGGCGCTGCCGGCGGCGGCCGAGCTTGCGCTTGGTGCGGGCGTCGCGATGGCGTTGACGACGGAGACGGCGAGCGACAGTTGCTGCGCATCCTCATCGTCCGCCTGCGGCGGCAGCTCCGGCGACAGGGGCTGCGGCCGGCGCCGCAGCGCTTGCGGCAGGTCGAGGGAGTAGGCCTTGCCGGGGGAGGAGCCGGCGTGAGTGAGCGACGCGCCGCGAACGGTGCTGAGCCGGCTGTGCGGCCTTTGGTGCCCATGCCCGCTGCCGCTGGCTGTGCCTCCGGCGCTGGCGGCGCCGAAGGCGTTGCGCGTCGTGTCGCCAGACGCCAAGGGTACCAGGGGCGGGTCGGCAGCGACGATCTCCTTCTCGCACGTGGCATCCTCCTCCGCCAGCGGCGGGCAGCGGCTGCTGACGCTGTCGAGTGACGCCCGCGCGCTGATGTGCGCAAACGGCGACGGCTGCTGCACCGCAGCGCGCGCTCCCGACGCGGGACGCGCGCCAGCGGCGCTGACGCTGCCGCTGGCGGCCCTTTGGGAGCCGCTGCCGGTTGGCGGCGGTCCGCCAGAGTGCTGATGCGACGCCTCCGACACCCGCCGCGGCGGCGCCGCCGGTGCCGGCCGCGGCAGGCTCACGTCCCCCGCCGATGACGTGCGAGGCGGCGGCGTGGGGGACGCTTTCCGCGCGGTGGACATGGACTTGCCATGCGCGCCGTCGCTCGGCAGCAGCGTCGCTGAGGCGCGCAGCAAGCTCGGCGTCGTGACGGAACCGGTGTCGCTGGCCAGTGCGCTCCGCGCCGTGGCCTCGGACCCGGGCCCAACGGAGCGCGGCAGCTGGCAGGACATGCGCGCCGCTGATGGCAGGCTGCCCGAGTCAGGGTCGGCGGCGGCGACGGCCGTCACCAAGGGCGCGATGGCGGCGCCGCCTAGCTTGCTGGGGCTGACGGATGCGCCCGAGGCGGCGGCGATGCGGGCGGCGCCGTGCCGGCGCGGCGTGGTTTGGCCCTTGGGCGTGCGCTGCGCTTGCCTGCGTGCGTGCGGTTAAAGCGGACGGCGCGGGCACGTTTGCAGTGTCTGCGCGCTTCCCTGTCGCACACGGCGCGCCCCTCCCTGTCCCAACCCCCAAGACCGCGAGAGCCCCACACGGACCAGTCGCCCCATCCGTCGCGGCGCCTCGCGGCGCCTGCTGCGCCACGACGGCATCTCGGCAGCTGCTGCTACACGCATATGGCCGCTGGGGGCAGGGCGCCCCGTACTGGGCGAGCGATGTGCGCCGACACGGCCATGGCCATGCAGCTCACCGGGGCGCCAAGAAGACCTCGCCAGAGGGATGGTGCTGCGGCGCCACGCCGGCCAGGGGCGCGTGGTAGACCAAACCCCGGGGCCACGGCGCATCGAGGAGGACCTGGCGGCGGGGCCATGTGCAGGCGGCGGGTCGGGTCGGGTCAGGGCTCGGCCGCATGCGGTGTGAGCGGGGCGGCGGGGGCCAGAGAGAGGGAAAGAGAGAGCGACGCCGCAGGCGCACGCCGCGGCCCGGTCCCTAGCCCGTGCAGTTATACGTCGCAGCAGCAGAACGTCAGCGTTCTCCCAGCATGTGTGTTCATTTGAGGGTGGTTATAGAGTACCACCCCGCAAGCGGCACGCCCCCGATTGGTGACGCGCTGGTCGTGTGTTCGACTTTACAGGGCCGCAATAGAGTATCACCCCGCAAGCGGCACGCCCCGGGTTGGTGACGCGCTGGTCGTGTGTAGGAAGAAAGGAGGGGATGTACCATGGGAGTAACCTGCGAACCTCCGAACCTCCGAACCTCCGAGCGTAAGCCAGGGCCCAAAGTTGATAGGGGATGTAATGAGATGCATCCGTGCGGAAAGCATAGCCCAGCGCCGCCTGTTGTGTGTGAGGAGGCGGAGGAGGGCCCGGGCGACGCACCTGCTGCAAGTCCACCGCAAACAGCAGCGCGTCCAGAGGTCGGTGGAAGGCGCAAATGAACGAGTCGCCCTACGGACGGATGCCGTGAGAGGGCGGGGACGGTCAATGGCCAGGACCGTCAACGCTGCACAGCCCAGAGGGCACATCGCCGCCTCAAGCTAGAGAGGGCGCAGTCATTCTTTACGCAAGCCCGCTCAGTAGCGAAGAGGTCCCGAACACACCAGGCCCCTCAGCGGCAAAGCACTGACCTCTGTGGCCGACTCGTAGCCGCGGTGCGTCATGAGCACGTGGCGGATGAGCCGGTGGTGCAGCTTGAGCGCTGCGTCCATGTCCTCGGCGGCGAGCGCCTCCCACAGCACCGTCGAGTCCTGGACGTCCTGCGGCATCCACAGGACACGGCGCGGCGGCGGGGCGCAAGGACACGCGGTCTACTGTCTAAGGCACCGGCGCCTCGTGACACATGCACAAGCCGCGCCGGGAGCCTAGCCAGGAGCTAGCCCCACGCTCCTGCACCTCGTGTGCCGCGCACGGGCCCACGCGGCAGCCGCAAGTAAGGTGCTCCTGCCCCGGGCGCGCCGTCGCCCCAAGTGCGGGCGGCCGCCATGCCCATCCAACCCACCGTGACCCGCTCCACGGCCCATGCCCACGTGGCCCACGCCCATCCGGATGGCAACCCAACCCACCGTGACGCAGAGCGTCGTGCTGCCGCCAGATCCGGGAGCAATGGCCCGGCCGTGCCGCCGCCAGCGCCGCCGCAGTCCAAAGGCCACCGCCGCCGCCGCTGCCACCAGCAGCACGACGAGTCCCAGCGGCAGGCCGATGGCTAGGCCCAGGACCCTCGCGCTGGCCTGGGGTTGCGGGTGCGGGTGCGGGTGCGGCGCCTCGGCGGCATCCTGCTCGGCCCCTGGCGTCGCGATGTAGTTGATTGACCTGCAGGGCCGGCGCAAGCAGCGGCGGCGGCCCGTCAAGCCAGAGAGAGCAAGGCAGCACAGCGCCGCGAGCCCCAGCGCCCGCAACGCCGGCACCGCCCTGCGGGGTTACCTGGTTGTGACTGTGGCTGGCGGGGACGCGCCCGGGCGCACCTCCTGTACTGCTGCGCGAAGCGCTCCTTGCCGCCCTCCGCAGCCACTATGTTGTTCAGAAGCGCCTCCAAGCTGGCCATCACGGTGGCCAGGGGCACACCGGCAAACGTCTGCGAGTCATGGGGCCCAGGCGCAGGCCAGGACAAGCCGGGGTGGCGTGTCGTAACAGCTTTGGTTGTGCTGGGTCGCGTTGCGTCGTGCTGGGCCGCACCAGGAGAGCAAATCGCATGCCGACGCACAACTGCAACCATTGCCTGGTGGTTCTTGCTTGGATGCCCGCCACTGGTAGGTAGCTAGGGCGCTAGCTTTCAAGCCATGCTAAGCGCACGCAGCCAGAATGGGGCGGCGCGGATGCAGGCATGAGGTAGATAGGAAAGCGGCAGCTAGGCGGAGCCAGCGGCCAGCCCAGCCCAGCCTAGCTCAGCCCAGCCTAGCTCAGCCCAGCCTAGCCCAGCCTAGCCCAGCCTTGCCCAGCCTAGCCCAGCCTAGCCCAGCCCAGCTCAGCCTAGCTCAGCTCTGCTCAGACTGGCCAGCGGCGCACCTGCAGCGACGCGTCCACCAGCGCGTTCGTCAGGTTGGCGACCAGCCGGAACTTGAGCTCCACGTTGATGTTGGTCATGTCGGCCATCTGGTTGTACACTGATGATTGCGCGAATGGCGCAGACAAGGCAAGGCAAGGCAGGTGGCAGTGGGTGCACGCAGGGCGTGAGGCTAGCAGCAGCGGCAGGCTCAGCGCACAAAGGCCGGAGCGTGCCTGACGGCGGCGACGGCGGCCCTCGCCCGCCACGATGTATCGCTCCCGGCGGCGCCTTACCCGTCAGGAAGCGCGTGGTGTCGTCTCGGTCCGAGCCTCTGCGGGCCGGGGCAGGGCGGCGGCCAGCCCATGCATGGCTTGGGTCGCATTGCTGGACCGAGGTATGGACGACAACGGCCGCGACGCCGCCGGTGCGGTGCCGCCACGCAAGGCCGTACGTGTGGCCGCAGGGCCGGGGATCCCAGCCGGCGCTGCAGCGGGGCAGCCAGCCAGGTGTTGCTCACTCACCTGCGCACCCACTCGTCCACGTTGGACAGCTCCAGGTCCGCCTTGCGCACCGGCAGGATCTCTGCAGGGGCCGCGGTTGGGCGTGCAGTTGCGGCGAGGGCAGGTGCGGCGCGAACAGCGATGGGCACAGGGATGGGCGGGGGCGGTCAGCGGGCAGTGGGCCAGGGAGGGGCCGAGCCCTTCTTCAAGGCTGGGCCCTGTGGGGCCAACGAGGCCCCGCAGGCCACAGCCGCTGCTGCACGGGCGAGGGAGAGGCAGACGCACGGGTGGGGGCGCCATCCCCCGCCGTAGCTTCCATTAAACAGTCTATCAAACCGTCGACGATATGGATTGATGGAGTCCGGTACATTGACTCGGGTACGGCGGCTGGCGGGCGCACCGTTGAGCGCGGGCAGCAGGCCCTTGGTGCCAATGACCGCCGGGCTGGCCAGGTAGGAGAAGAGATTGTACGCTGCGGGGCGGAGGGACGGCAGGAGGGACGAGCTCATGAGGCACGGCAACACCTGGTGAGCAGGAGAGTGGGAAGGCGGGCCTGCTGCCGTGGCAGGAACGAGGCCGGCGCAGGCAGGCTGGTGCGGCCTCTGGTGCGAGGCTCCATGGTGGGCAGGAGAGGCGGTGGGCGGCGCTGCTGCTGCTATGCTGAGGCAGGGATGAGGCGGCTGCAGGGTGTGTCCGGCCTGCTGCAGGCGGGAGCGCCTGGCCTCGCGCCGGCCCCCGCCCGGGCTGCCCCGCCGCACCGTAGAACTGGTAGGTGGGCGGCGAGAGGCCGTTCAGCAGGACGATGTTGACCGACGTGTGCATTGGCCGGTTCACCAGCAGCCGCTGCGGGGGTTGCGGGGTCCACACCGGCACGGCGGGCGAGGAGTATGACACGGAACGGAGAGGCAGTCAGGCATGCACGAAACGATGTGGGAGGGACGCAGCGCACACGGGGCAAGGCGGCGCGCGGCGCGTGCAGGGTTGTGCGGTGCTGCAGCTGCGGTGGCGCAGCGCGTTTCCAGTGCGTCACATCTGTACTGTAGCCTCTTTGGCCTGACACTGCAATGGCGCGTTGCAGGCCTTTGGTCCCCAGCCGGCAAGTCAGCTATTGGAAGCGCGTCCCTGGGCCCAGCAGCCACCGCTGACCGCCTCCCCGCAGGCGGACGGCGCCGCTCGCAGCGGCCACGCCGCGGCCCGCTCGCACCTGGCCGTCCACCATGGCGGTCCCCCACGCCTGGGGGCAGCGCTCGGCGGTGCAGGCCACCAGCTGCCGCGTGTTGCGGTCGAGCACGTGGGTGGAGCCGGGTATGAGCTGCGGGGTGGGGGATGTGGGGAGACACACACGCGCGTGTGTTCCGAAATAGGTAACATATGGTAAGCACGACCCCCGCGCATGTGTGTGTGTGTGGGGGGGGGTTGCATGCGCCACACAAGCTGCAGCAGCCACAGCACAGCCAGCTGACGGCGCCGGGTGGGGGACGGCGGCCGGCAGCCAGCGGCATGGAGCCGGGGTTGCGCGGACAGCGGCTTTGCGCGGGGGCGGCTGCAGGCCTCGCCGCCATGCCCACGCTGCCCCCCCCCCC
>BDDC01001617.1:2645-22902 GCA_001662425.1 Chlamydomonas sphaeroides
GGGTCGTCACCATCGCCCGGCGCGAGGACTGCAGTATGTCTTGCCCCGGAAAGCCCAGCGACCAGTGCGGAGGCGCCGGCTCGGCCGTGTTCGTATCGGTGTACAAGGTCGCGGGCGCGGAGGCTCCACCTCCCAGCGGCGCGCCGCTCGGCGCACCTCCGCCGGTTGGGCCCCTGGGTACCTTTCCGCCGGGCGCCGGGCCCCCGGCCGCACCCCCGCCTAGCAGCCCCACGCCGCCGCCGCAAGGCACTGCACCGCCTGAGCAGTCCACCAGGCGCCGTCGCCGCATCGCATAGGCCCCCACGGTCCGTCCCCAGGCTGTGCCATGTGCCATTATTAGGTGCGCATTTTTGTGATGCTTGGCGACCTCCCTTCAAACACAGCATGTTTGCACGAATGCCGACCCAGCGGTCCGTGCACTGCTTGCGAGCTGCTAGCTCTTTACATAGCCGGCCTCAACGGTCCGGAAACTTCGCTCCGTGTGCGTGCGTGTCGTATCGCAATGGCGGAATGTCATGTTGCAGCTGGCAGTGATGCATGGAGCTACGCCTGTAGCGTTCCCTTGATTGCATGGCGTGCACCTGGCTAGCTAGGCAGGCTTAGGTGGTCGCAGAGCGGAGCAGGTGAAGGACTGGGGACCAGGGGAGACTCCCCTGGCTCCAACTCTTGCGAGCATATTAGCGTTGAGGTTGCAAGCGGTGAGGTATTCGTCCACATATAACACGTTCGCAAAGTTGAGGGAGGCGTCAGCGCTACGGTCGGCAGCCGCGACGATGTCCTCTAGCATGCAGTTTGCCAGGCCAAGCTCGATGACAGCCGGGCAGAGGTCGAGGACCTTAGAGCGCGTGGCTTCTGGTTGTTGGCAGGAGGTACGCGACGCGGGTGGGAGAAAGGAGGAAGCGGAGGGAAAGGCTGTCGCCGGCCGTCGCTGGCTGTCTAAATGCCTGAAGGCTCGGGATTTTCTGCCGCGTTGCATGCGAAGAAAGCTTCTAAGCTATGTGCATTACCATGAAGAATTCATGATGCCCCCCTCGTCTGTTTGCTTCGCTACATGCCTTGCTTCGCTACATCCATAAATGTCTAGCCTATGCCTGGCGCGACTTACGGACTGTGACCCGCCCAAGTGGCCCGGATGGCTCGAACGGCTTGAAGAAGGGTCGACGGCCTATCCACGCAGCTGAGAGCTTTGTTTGCGACATGCCTTGCTTTGTCAAGACAACCATCAAAGAGAACAGAAGCTTCCTATCCCATTAGGTTGTGCACAATGAAGTGGATTGCAAAGGATAATACTGTGCGTACAAGTTTCAGGTCCCTTTCCCCATTCCTGACACCCCCGCCGTCTCCCTCCGCCGCCCGCGCTACGCATTCATGGCTTTTCCTCCCCATCGCTGTCGGCAGGTTATTGGCGCTGCCTTGCCATGACTTTGCAAGGTGGGCAGTGACAAGGAGGAGCCGGGAAGATTACAAAGACCCTCTGGCAGAGACTTTGGCCCTGAAAGAGGAAAGGTCTGACCAATCTTATTCCTATTCGCGCCAACAGCCCTCTCGTCGGTCCTGTTTATGGCGGTCGCGTGCACAGAGCTCCCACGCCCCAGTGCGTACATGCGCTTGCCGTACGTCCGATCGCCCCGCTGCACAGCCCCTTACAACCATGCATTCTGGCGCGTCCTCGACTCTTGCCATCGCAGCCCCTCTGCAACCGCGTGCGTGTCTCAATCGAATGTCGCCGGTAACGACGTCTCCGAATTGGTATGTAAAGCTATCACAAGATATGGAGTAGCAAAACAACCTTAGCAGGTGCCCTAATGCCCCCCAACGTCCCATCGTTCGGGGCATACAGTGGGAGCCACATCGCCCCATTTGGCAATTTGAGTCTCAATGTGCCACCTCGCAATCATGAATTCCTGCAAGCTACCCTACCTTGCTCATTTGCGGGGTGTACATACTTTCTACATGCCGCAGCCCCTACCGCACCTACCCTGACCCTACAATAAAGCCATAACTAAGAGCCTCCTCCGCCGAGGGCCGCCTGCTGGGGTCCTTGGTCAGCATCATCCGCATCAGCAGCTCGAGCTCCGGGCACTCGGCCAGAATGGCGCTCCCTCGCACGAAGTCCTGAACCTTCTGCACGTCGCCCGTGGCCGCCTCAAACAGCGTCACACCCGCGCAGTACACGTCGTGCCGAGTGTCGATGGGCGGGCAGGCAGGGCAACCGGCCTGCTTCGCCGTGGACAGCTCCAGGGGGAACAGCGGCTCCTCGCACAGAAGCTGCTGGTCGAACATCTGCAGGCCGTACCGGACCTGCGCCTGGCACTTGCGGATGTACGTGCTCAGGCTGTTGCCCTCGCAAGGCTCCTCGGGCGGCGGCTCGGGCTTGAAGACGGGCCGCTTCCACTTGCGCCGCGGCATCCGGAAGGCGGGATTGGGGTCCACAACACCCCCCGCCTCGGGGGACGCGTACTGGGCGGACGTCTCAAGCTGCTCGAGCGGCGCGGCGCCGCCGCAGCGGGACAGGTCGAAGCCGGCGCCTGGGGGAAGGTTTCAGCAGGGGGCCAGAGCCGGGTGAGCATCCACAGCTCGCGTGGCGTCAAGCGAGAAGTGAACAGTTGGGCCCCTGCACGGCGACACGGCCTCTATTTCCCCAACTGCGCTCACCGAAGTCCGCCAGCAGGGGCGCTCCGCCGGCGCTCCGCAGCAGCACGTCGGCGGGCTTGACGTCCATGAGCACTACCTGGGAGAGGGAGGGAGGGGAGGGAGGAGGGGGAGGGAGCATCGCGTCAGCGTGCGGGCAACATTCCCTGCCCGCGGTCCCCCTTTACCCTGCCCCGGGCGTCTCGCACGCCCTCCTCCCTCTGGCTTCCCTGCCCCGCCCTGGCCCTCCCTGCTGCGAGGCGGCCGCCGCTAGGCCGGTCAGGATGCCCTTGGCCAGCTGGCGCAGGCGGCTGCGAGAGGGGAAAGGAGGGTAGGTAGGCACACGGTCAAGGGAGGCCATGGGGTGTGAGGAGGGGACGGCGCGCGGTGCCGTGCGCGGTGCCGTGCGCGGTGCCGTGCGCGGTGCCGTGCACGAGGCCGCCCTCGCAGCTACCTTGATCACCCCATGCGTTCTCACCTGAGCGGCGTGATGAGGGTGCTGGTGCTGCCGCTAGCCGCGTGCGCGGCCCGAGCCTCCTGCGGTGGGGCAGAGCAGACCAACAGGGCGTTAGCGCCAGAAGGGACCGCCGGCGAACGCGCTTTAAGCTAACCCCAGGCATACCCCACCTCCAAGTACGCAACTCCCCCCCTCACCTTGATCTCTTGCTCCAGGCTGCCGTCCGCGGCCTCCATGAGGATCTCGTAGCACCCCTCGAAGGCCGCCCACGCCACCAGCCGCAGCAGGTGGCGGCAGCCGCTGGCCGAGGCCTTGGCCATGCAGTGCAGCTCCTTGCGGATGGAGTCGGAGGACATGCGGGCCAGACGAAAGCGCTTGCGGGCGGCGATCTGGGGATGAGGAAGGGGTGTTGGAGGTGGTCAGGGCGGGGAAGGTGGGGAAAGGGGATCAGGGCCTCGGCCAACCTAGCCGCAAACAAGTCCCCCGCACGGTCCTGCCACGGACCCGGAGGTTTCCCTCGACCTGACACCCGCTCGACACAGCAAACGGCGCCCACCTTGGTCTGTCCATACTCCTCGTACTCAACCAGGTCCACGCTGCCGTACGCTACGTCGCCGAGGTGCCGTAAAACGCGGCAGCGGGGCAGGAGGTCCTGGCGCCGGTAGGCGTCGATGAGGCTGGGCTCGGAGAGTTGCGGAGCCTACATGTGTAGAGCAGTGGCGCGTTGTCAGCATGCAAGCTGTTATAGGTTGTGATGCGGCGGCTGCAGTTGGTGGCCTGCACCGCTCACCTTCCCGGACGCGTCACTTTCCTCGTCGCTGCTCGATGATGCCGGCGGCGAGCATGTCGCCGGGGTGCAGGCAGCGGAGCTGCCGTCACTCAAGCCATCGCAGACCTTGTCAGCTTGCTGCGGTGTGGTCTCTGGGTCAGCCTGAGGGTGGCAAGGGCAGTCGGAAGTAATACAAGACAGACACCGGTACTGGGCAGGGTACTTCGGGGTTGGCCGCGACCCGGCTGTCGGCACGTACCTTGCAGGCGCTTATGACCTCCACAACGGCTTCCTGTTCATCGTTGCTGAGCAAAAATCTGGGCAAAAATGCCTGCAGGAGGGGCCAGGCAACCAGGTGAGCACCGAGTTGGCGGACATTTTGCGGTTACTCGCGCACCTTATAAGCCGGGAAACTGTTGACAGTCGTGACCAGTTGCTCATATAATTTACTGTCGGGTGTCGCTGGGGCCTGCAGGCGAGCACGCGAGCAACGGGCTTGACGGTCGCGTCGCGGTGTTCTTTTCTATCCTGTGCGGGCAGTCCGCAAGCGCTTACCTTGGGCAGCTGCTTCTTAAGAGCCTGTCGGTGCACCCGTTTGTCGCGCGCGGTGATATCCCCTGTAGCACGATGCGCATTCTTCTTGGACTGTCCTCGCCGCAGCGCACCGGCTGCTGCCTTAAAGCACCAGCAGCACACAGCTCCAGCTGCAGCGGCTCCAGTGGCTAGGAGCAGGCGCTCGGGATGCGGCATTGCTGGAGAAGGGTATGGTCGGCTGGCGTCGGCTCTGGTTCGGCTACAGAAGCTTGAGAGTTTTTGCAGGAGCCCGGTCAGTGTGGAGGGAAAGATCCTGTACGAGTGAAGTGACGAGGCTATGCTCTCGATGAGTGGGATAGTGTGCAAGTGTGGGCCATGCGCGACCCCATGCGCGGTTGCCGTTGTGGACGTGGCAGTGTGTTCTAAGCTGTTTCGACATGGCCCCGCCACCACGAGCTGGCCAAGTCAGTAGCCATCGCCGCGCGCTGTGTTACATCGTCGGTGGGATGGAGGCGCCTTCAGCTCGGCACATGGTGAAGCTTGGCGTGGCGAGGCGTGGAGGATGTATCCTTGGGTCGGTCTCCCCTGGTACGTGTCATTGCTGTTATCTCGCATACGTGAAAATGCATGACTGCCAAGGAAAAATACATAGTGCCACTCGACTCCTTCATGCTGTGAGACGCACAGTTGCTGCCTGGCGTCGCTGCCCTGTAACCACCGCCACCTCTGCTGCGCGCGACTCACCTTGTACTATCAATCTGTCATCAAAATCTAATACACTTTGTTCTTAGTATGATTTGCAAGTGCAACTGCTGTGGGTTTTGGCGTCGTCACTGAGTCACTCGCAAACGCGACGTAGCGGGACACTACATTGCGTTGAAAGCGCAGGCACCACAACCTACGACCGATGGCGTCGTTGTTGCCACAGAACAGCCCGGCGTTCGCCGGGCTGCGGCATGCCGCTACGCAAGGCGAAGGCGTTGCCCTTCCGCGCTGCCAAGCACACATGCACGGAGGGCACGAGGTACGTATGTTGGTGGAAATCGGTGAGCTTGTCAGAGACCAACGTGCTACCCTCTGTGCTTCGGTCGCGACATGGCTGCCGAGCGCAACGCGCTCTCCCGTTGCTTGCCGCCAGGACGCGCCAAGGAACCCATTAGAACGCAGCGCAAGCGCCTACCCGATGAGTTCCACTCGCTCCGCTAGGGTGCAGCGTCGCGGGCGCGTGCTCTTTGGAACGCAAGATGCCGCCGCGTCCCTGCCGCAAGGCACATGCGGCAAGCCGCAACCATCCCGACGGGAGAGCTGCAATGCCCAGGGCCCCATCGACGACGCTGACACGGCGGCCTCGTGTGCGCCCTCGGAGGCCCTATCCGTCATTGACATCCAGCCGAGCAGCGCTGAGCCGCTGGCCGCTGCTGCGCAACCGTGCTGCAGCGACGGTCCCACGCCAGAGCAAATCGCGGAGTTGGAGTTACTGTTAGCCGCCGCCACCGAGGCCGTCGAAGCCAGCCTAAACAAGCCGATGGACATGGCCCCCAGCGTCCTGAGCCTGGCGCCGCCCTGCAGCAACGGACCCCTGCCCGGTCCCCCGCTGTGGACATTGTCGCAAAAACGCAAGCAGCCGTCCGCCGCGGACATGGCCGGCGCCGCCGCAAGCTGCATTCAGATGACGACGTCGTCTTCAACAGCGAGGCAGCACCCAGCGGCGTTGTACGTGCCATCTTGCGCGGACGTGCCCAGCGGCGCGGCCAGCTCGGCGCCGCAGCTGCCGGGGCAGCTCGCCCTGCCGTCAGCCGTCGCCGCCGCGGCGCTCGGCTCAGCGGATGGCTTCGTCGTCGTGAGCGTCAGCGCTCCGAGCTCGGCTCCGAGCTCCTCCCCCCAGCGCCCAGCGCCCGCTGCGGACGGCTACGTCATTGTGCGTGCCAGCCTGCGAGGGGCCGGGCCCAGCCCCGGCAAGGGCGCGCAGCCCGCTGCCGCCAGCGGCGGCGGCTCCGGGGCCAGGACCGGAACGGTCTCGGGCTCTCCACCCGCCAGCGCCGGCCTCGCAGCGCGCTCTGAGCACGGCGCCGGTGCTAGCCCGGCCAGGATGCAGCGGCCCGCTGGCGCCGCCGCCGTGGGCTCGCCTGCCGGCCCGCTGGCCGCAGGCGTGCAAGCCTTGCCTGGCAGGCTGCTGTCGCAGCTACAGTCGGGCGCGGCTGGCTTCGGGCTCATGCTGCTGCTGCGCATCGCGCTCCTGGTGCTGGGCATGGAGGCGGCGCAGCTGGAGGCCCCTGCGTCGCCGCAGCCCGGCGGCAGCCCCGGAGCGGACGCGGGCGCCTCGGCACCAGGACCCCAGCCGTGAGTCCTCCCTGCTGTCCCTGTTCGTCCTCTCTGTCCTGTTCGTCCACCCTGGTCCGTGGCCCTGGTCCGTGGCCCTGGGTCATGACCCTGGTCTGGGCCTCCCTTCTCCACATCTATCCCCCCCTTGCCCAGTCCCAGCGCCGCCGACAACCTGCTCAACGTGCTGGGCAGCGGTACGTGAGGGTGGATGGGAGGGGCCGCACCGCAGCAACAGCAGGGGCACTTGGGATGGGGCTGGAGCGGCGTAAGACACTATCACAGCTCGCGTGCCCAGCCCAGCGCCCCACCGACCTGCTCCTGCCACCCTCCGCCCCCGCCCATGCCAGTGGACGACGTGTGGGCGGTGCTGTGCCTGCTGGCCAGCAAGGCGGGCGAGGCGCTGCCCTGCAGCCACGCACTGGCGGCCCTGGCGCTGGCCGACCCCACCGTGGCCGGGTGAGGGTGCATGGTGTTTCGGGTAGGGGACACGGAGGCCTGGACTGAGGGGCCGGACTGGAGGAGGGGCCTTGGGTACTTGGGTTGCTGGGTCGGGGAGGGCCCGCTTCGCTTCGTGTCCCTTCACGGTCGCGCGCGTGAACGCCGTCCACCTTGACCCGCAGGTTTTTGGACAGCGCTCAGGGCGTCGTGCAGGTGGGCGGCGCGGCAGCGCGGCGGCGCGGCAATGCACGCGAACACAACCAGGCGCCGGGGGCTCCACTGCCTTTGCTGCGTCTCGCAGTGAGCGGCTCGCGCCTTCCCTCCTACCTCACGCCTGCCCTGCCCGTTCCTTCCCCTCCGCCGCAGGCGCTAGGCTCCGTGGCCCTGCCCGGAGGCCTCAGCCTCAACGCCGCCTTCGAGGTGCTGCAGCTGGCGCTGTGCAGGGGCCAGGTGGGCGAGCGCACGGTTGCAGAGTGACGCTGCAGCTGGAGCGGGGCGGCACGCTCGGCGTAGCGGAGGGCAGCGCGTCCGTGCGCTACGTGCCCCAAACCCTGACTTGCCCTGCCCTCTCTGTCCCGCGATGTTAGGTGGCGGAGGCCGGCATCCACTCGGTCAAGCTCTCCGCCGCGCTGGACCCCGGCGTGTGCCAGACCCTAGGCTGCCTGCCCATGGCGCTGTCCTGCTACTCGCTGGGCAGCATGGCGGCGGCCCACCTCACGGCAGCGGCGCACAGGGGTAGGCAGCAGGAGGGAGCCGGCTGCGGCGGCCAGGGCGCGGCGCGGCGGCAGGCGGCAGAGGACGGGGCGGGCCCGGGCGGCGGCGGAGGGGCGCACCAAGCCGCGCCGGTGCCAGCGCTGGCGGCGGTTGGGCCTCGCGGGCTGGGCAAGGCGCCCAGCTTGCGGCTGCGGCCGCAGAGGTCGTGCGAGGCGCCGCTGCAGCTGGGGGTGACTGTGTCGGGCTGAGCGAGGCGGGCTGGGGTGGATGGGGGCTGAGGGATGGAGGGCGGGGCGGGGGGCGCGCGGCCCATCACACGCGGCGGTGGCGGCCTGCGCGCGGGGGGGCTGGTGGCTCGTGAGGGTGCGTGCCGGGTGAGGGATGCCACTAGGATTCGCGGTTGTACGTGGCTCCCATTCTTGACTGCTCTTCCACGACCGGACATAGCTTGTAGCGTGGTCGTTGGGCGGCTCAAAGTGATGTGCATGCGGCCGCACGGCGGCCCACACTGCCCCATGCCAGCCGTGGTGTGCTGCTTTCTTACCTTGATGTGATTTATCTTTTAGACATTGCTTGTCTTGAGCCATACATGCTGCTGCAAGGAGGCCTTCGTGATTATAAGCGCCCCTACCCTGTTTGATGATAAAATGACAGCTGTGGAAATCCGTCTATCTGTATGTACTGTGTTTGGTCATGACGGCTGACTGCTAGGACCGCCCGACTGTGCACATCGTGACACCTGCGCCTTCCGGAATGCTTTTCTCTGATTAGCGGTTAGCGGTAAACGGCATGTAGTGCCATCGGCCAGCTGTAATGGGCCCTTGTGTCGCTTGCAGCTGCACCCGCCAACGCCGTGCCTCCCGCGGCGGGAGGCACGTCCCGCGCCCCGCGCCCCTCAGCGGACAGCCTCCACAGCCGAGCTCGCCGCACGCACAGCCGACGGCATCAAGCTCACGCCTCAAGCACATGCGCCACCGCACCACCAGCTCACACCACACTGCCGCCTCCCTGCCGCAACCGCCGCACATACACCGCACACACATGTGTGCCTGCGGGCATCGTCCGTTGGTCTGGTACCACCCGCAGCCGCAGCCGCAGGCACAGTCACCTTGCCGTCGTCCCCAGCACGGGTCCGAATGAACCTCCTATGCACCGCCGCCTAACTAGCTAGCTAGCTACCATCGCCCGGCCTCCTACCTATCAACTCGCCTGCCTAGCAAGTCCTGCCTCCCCCGCCAACCCCCCTCTCACTTCACGCGCCTTGCCCCCGGTAGTCCTGCCCGCCCAGCCCTGCCGCCTACGGGTGCTCCCCCCCGGTGCCGCCCCCGCCCCCGCCGGCCACCGCCCCAACCCGCTGCGCCCCCGCCGGTCACCGCCGCACCGAGATCCACTCGCCCTCCCTGCCAGCCGCCGCCCCCGCGCCCGCGCCCGGCCTGCCCTGGCCCCCACCCCGCCCCCGCCCCAGCGCCAGCGCCTGCACCCGCGGCGGCGGCCTGCACACGGCGCAGTACCAGTCCCCCGCCGGCACCCCGTCCAGCCCCACGCAGCGGGGGTGGGCCCCGCAGTCGCAGCCGTCGCACAGCACCAGCCGCCCCGCCCGGCCGCACACGCCGCAGGCGTCCTCCGGGTCAACCTCCTCGCCGCCCTCGCTGCCGCTGCTCTCGCCCTCGCCGCTGCTCTCGCCCTCGCCGCCCTCGCCGTCCTCGCCGTCCTCGCCGTCCTCGCCATCGCTGGTGTCGACGACGATGGGCTCCTGGTGCTGGGCAGCGCCGGCGGCCGCCGCGGGCCCGCCCGGGTTGTGGCGGCGGTGGCGGCGCCGGCGGGTGAGGTCGATGCCCCGCTCCATGCGCCGGACCAGCGGGTCCTCCTCCTCCTCCTCGCCCTCGTCGTCATCCTCGCCCTCGCCGGAACCGCTCCGCCGGGCCCCGGCGCCGCCGCCCTCCTCGCCCTCGCCGCTTTCGCTGCCGGTGTCTCCCTCGTCCCCGGAGCTGTGGCAGTCCCGGTCCGCAGAGGCGCCCGGCGTGTCCAGCACAGGGCGCGTCTGCGGCACGGCGGGAGGGGTAGCACGGCGGGCGGGGTAGCACGGCGGGCGGGGTAGCACGGCGGGCGGGGTAGCACGAATGGGGCCTGGATCAGTGGACCGCGCCAGGGAAGCGCACGTGGCGCAGTGCAAGGTTAGGCCCCGGGCGTGGGGACAGCGCATGACGCTACCAGGCAGCCCCTAACCCCCGTCATCCAATCCCCTCTTTCCCGCTACGGCTGCCTGCACAAGGCGCCAGACCCCACCATCCAGTGCGGCCTGCCGGCGGGCGCTCCTCCGCCGGCCCCTCCTGCCCCAGGATGCTGCTGCCCCCGCCGCCGCCGCCGCTGGTTGTAGACCAGCGCCGCCACGTCGCCCGGCTGCAGCACGCTGGGAGGCGCCTGCGTGGCCAGCAGCGGCGCCGCGTAGACCGCCATCATGCTGCCGGGAGACCTGGCGAGGGGCAGGGGAGGAGGAGCAGATGGAGCGTGGGGGCGGGCATGTGGGTCGGACCCGAGCCGCCCATTGAGGGCCGCGCTGGGTGCGTCTCTCCCAGGAGGGGGTCCGCAACCTCCAATCAACCTCCAATCATGCAAGCCCACGATCGCGCTCGCCCCGGTCGCGCACCTGCCGCCGCCTGCGTCCGACTGTGAGCCGCCGCCGCCGCCCTCGGTCACAAAGCTGCTGTCGTAGACGTCCTCGCCCTCGTCGCCCGCCTCGCCCTCGCCGCTGTCGCTGCCGGACAGGTCCGCCTCCTCCTCAAAAAACGACCGCGCGCACACCCGGGCGGCCTTGGCGGCCTTGGCGGCCTTGGCGGCACCGCCGGCGGGCGCGCCATCGTCGCCGCCGCTTCCGCTGGCGTCGTCGCTGCCGCTGCCGTCCTCGCTGCCGTCGGAGCCGCTGCCGTCGTCGTCGGCATCGTGGCCTCCGCCGGCCAGCAGCCGCCGTCTGTGCGGGCGCTCAGGGCCGAGGCACGCAGCCGCGTCCTTCATGCGTGGGGGGTCCCCGGAGCAACCCGAGCCCGTGCAACGCAGACGGTACGCGCGGCATTCAGGCCAGCCGGTTTCACCCTCGCGCACGCCAGCGGCCCTGCCCCCAATCGACTACGCACCTGTGGGCGCAGATGTTGGCACCCGCCGGCGCCGCGCCCTCTACTGCCGTCACCGCCTGCCGCCGCGGCAGAGTCCGCCCGCCGGCGCCGGCTCGGACCCCGGCCGCCACACCTCCCGCCTGCAGGCGGCGCAGCTTGCGGGGCTGTCCGGCGGCGGCGCCAGGAGCAGCCGGCGCGCCGGCGCCGGGGCCGGAGCCGGGGCCGAGCTCCTCGTCGGTCTCGTCGCGAACCGCCAGCGCCGTGGGCCGCCGCGGCCGGCGGCGCGGCCCCACCAGCGGCGTCGTGTCTCGCTGCGACGACGGCCCGGGCGCCGCCGCAGCCACCGCCGCCGCCGCCGCGCCCGCCTTGCCGGCCTCCGCCGTCCCTGCCGCTGCGGCCGCCAAGGGCGCGGGCTGCGGCCGCCGCGCCAGGTGCCTGAACAGGCTTCCGCTGCTGCCACCGCCTGACCGAGCGCCTCCGCCTGCGGAGCCGCCGGCCGGAGGACCCTGCGGCGACTCCTCCTCTAGGATGACCGCGGGCCGCCGCTTAGCGCCGCCGCCGGCACCACCGCCGCCGCCTGCGCCTGCCACCCGGCGGCGCGGCTGCAAGAGGAACGAATCGCCCGAGGAGGGGCATTCGGGGCTGCGGGGCTGGCAGTGGCCCTTGCCTGCCGCTGCGGGCGCAGCCGCCGCGTCCGCCACAGCCGCGGCTCCGGCTCCGGCTGCTGCTACACTCGGGGCGGGCACCGGGTGCACCACTCCTGTCACGGCCCCGGGACCCAGGACCCAGGCCCCGGCTCCGGCGGCCGCAGCGCCGCCGGCTGTGCGGCAGGCGGTGCTGGGCGCAGGGGACATGGTTAGGTCCACCACCCCGGAGGCGGAGGGGCGGGCCGCTGCCGCCGCTACCGCTGCTGCCGCGCCGCAGGGTGCTGTGGCGGTGGCGGTGCGCGCCCTGAGCTTTGCCTGCATGAGCGGCGTGATGTTGGCGGCGGTGGGCGCCCGGAAGGTGCCCCCGCCACCGCCACCGGCTGCGTCGCCGCCCGCTCCGGCGGCACCGGCCCCGCCTCCCGTGCGCACGCCGATCGGGCTGCTGTCCGCCGGCGGCAGCTTGGGGAAGGCCAGCGGGCCAGCGCGTGGGCTGCCACCTCCACTGCCGTGCAATTGATTGTGCGGGTCCGGCGGCCGAACGCTTCCGCCGCCGCAGCCATGGCCACCGCTGCCCTCGGCTAGGGCGTCGGCGAGGTGGCTCAGGCCGGGAGTGACGGACGACGGCACGAAGGAGCGAAGCGAGGAGCCCAGGGCCGAGGCCGCATCGCCCAACGGCGTCTCAGCGACCACCTCGGTCACCGCTGGCCGGTTGCCGCCGGCAGCGGCGCCGTCAGGCTGCGGCATCGCTGCCCGAGTACCGGCGGCCGGGGCCTGTGCGGCGCTGAGAAGCGGCTGGCGGCGCGGCGCCGGCCAGGGCGGCAGCGGCGGCAGCTGGCTGCCAAAGCCGAGCTCATCGGGTCCGTCTATCCAGCCGCCACCCGGACTCCCGCATCCCCCTCCGCCGGGGCCACCGCCGCTGCCGCCGCCACCGGTTGTGTTGGCGGCTAAGCATGCGGGAGCCTGGGCGCCGGCGCTGGGGCCTGGCGGCTGGGCTGGGGCGCCGGTGGGGTGCGGCTGTGCCGGTGCGGGAGGCAGGCCGGCATTACGGGCATCAGTAGCCGCAAGTCCCGCGCCGCCCTCGGCGACGTGGGCACCGCCGTTGGCCGGGTGCCGGTCTGCGGGCCCCGACGACGGCGGCGGCGAGCGGAAGAACGACCAGTCGCCCTGTGGGGCAAGGTGCGGCGGGGCCGGAGCGAGGCAGGCTCAGCGGGAAGTGTGTGACAGTGCGCAAGGGCCGAGCGCTTCCCACACACTACACTACACTACACACGTATCGCAGCCCGGTGCAGGCTGCTGGCCCTGCTCGGCCGTCATTGCTCTCGCCGGCAGGCCAGCCACGCCCCAAGATGCCGCAACAGGCGTGCCGTGTCTCTCAGCCCTGGTCCCGCCAACCGCACATGTGCACCCACCGGCTCATGGCCTTCGGTGCTCTTGGCCGCCGCGCCGCCGCCCGTTGGGTGCCAGCCGCCGCCAGAGGGGCCCGGGCCCGGCGCCCGCGCAGGCGGCGCACCGCCGCCAGCGGCGCTGGCCCCCGGCTGCACGGCGCCCGCGGGCGCGCGAGACAGGAAGGAGAACAGGCTGCGAGGCGCATCGCGCTGCTGCTGCTGCCGCTGCTGCTGCTGCGTGGGAGGCATGCCAGCCGTCGCCGTCGCCGTCGCCGTCGCCGTCGCCGCAGGCCCCGGCCCGGCCGCGCAGGACCCATCACCTCCCGTGGCGCTGCCACCAGCGATGACCAGATGCTGCTGCTGCTGCTGCCCTGCTGCCGCCGGCGCCTCCTGCGCCGCAGGCTGCGCCTCCTGAGCCGTCGCCTGGGCCCCGGCCGGCCACCGCGCAGGCGCCGCACCGACCTGTTCCTGCGGCACCGCGCCCGCCGCGGCGGCGTGCCCCCCAGCGGCAGCCCATGGCAAGCCCAGCCGGTGGCCCTGGCTGTGGAGGCGCTCGCTGCCGGCCCCCAGAATGCCGATGGCGCCGAGGGGCCCTGGGCTGCCGGCGGGGAACAGCAGCTGCCGCGGCTGCATCGGCGACACGGCGGAGATGGCCACCGTGGCGGCCATGCACAGGTACGAAGCGCCGCCGCCGCCGCCGGCAGCCGCAGCCGCCGCGGCGGCGTCGGCGGCGCCGTTGGTGCCGCCAGCGGCGGCGCCGTCATCGTCGGGCCACAGCCCGTCGGCAGCGGCGGAGGGCGGCGTCTCCGGGATGCACACATCTGCATCGCCGACGTCGAAGTCGGCGGCTGTGGCAGCCCCGCCGCCTGCAATAGCCAGCGGCGGGGGTGGTTGACGCCGCCAGGGCGCGGGCGCTTGCACGGGCGCCAGGGCAGGGCCGGACGCGGAGGCGCGGCCGCCCGACTGCCAGCCCGAGGGTCCAGCAGGGCCCGGCGGGGCTGGCGCAGCGGCAGGGGCTGCAGCGGCAGGGGCTGCTGCAGCAGCTGAGGGGCCGCAGGGCCACGAGGGTTCACCACCGCGCCACGTGCCCCAGCCCGACGGCTGCCAGCCGGACGCGGCCGCTTCCGCGGGCGGGCCTGGGCGGGCGCTGCCGTCTGCCGGGGCTGGCCAGCCGCTGGCGGCTGTGGCCTCGCCATCGGGAGCCTGCTGCTGGGCGGGCCATGGGGCGAGAGCAGAGCCGGAGGTGGAGGCGCCACCGGGCTGGGGCTCGGGACCGGGCCCAGCCGCGGCCTCGGCAGCGGCCCTGGCCTGGGCCTCCTGCCCCTGGGCAGCCAGCTGCGGCGGCTCCCCATGCCAGCCCTGCCCCTGCCACGACGGCTCCTGCCGCTGGCCCTGGCCCTGGCCCTGGCCCTGGTGCTGGTGCTGGTGCTGGTGCTGCCAGCCTCTTGCATCGGCCGCGTCGCCGGCCTCGCCCCAATCGCCCTCGGCCCAGCCACCCGCTGTCGCCTCGCCCTGCTCCAAGCTCCGCCCCTGCCAGCCGCCGACTGCCGCCGTCACAGGTCTATTTGCGCCCCAGGCACCCGCGCCGACGTCGCCGGCTGCCAGCCCATCCGCCGCCGGTCCCTGCCCTCGCGGCCTCTGTGCCGAGGCGGAGGCGAGCGACAGCCGCTTGCGTGCCGCCAGCGACAGGTCCTCCACCTGGCTGCCGCCAGCTGGGGGGACCCCGCCGGCCGCCGGCGACGGCCCCCGCCATGGCCCGGTGGGCGGCCGTTGCCGGCCGCAGCTGCTGCCGGGCGGCTGCTTGCGACTGGCCAGCGGCGCGTCGTCCAGTGTCAGCACGATGTGGTCGTCGTCGCCGGTGTCGTCGTGGTTGCCGTCGTCACCATGTTGAGCGGCATCATGGGTTTGACCATGGGACAGGGGCACGTCAGCGTCACGGCTGCACGGCGCCGCCGCCGAGGCACCGAAGCCGAAGAAGCCGTCGTGGTCGCGTGGCAGTGGCGGTCCGCAGGAGCTGCCGTCGTTGGCGTCGTCACGGCCCAGGCCCATCGGCAAGGGCCCATCCACCTCCAGCTCCGGCTCTGAGTCGGTCGGCTCGGGAGAAGGCGCGCGCTCAAACACGCGCGGCCCCGGCGCGACAGCCCCTGCCGCCGGCATCGGGCCTCGCGGCGCGAAGGCAGCCGCGAGCCGAGCGATTGGGTGCCCCTGCGCCGCCGCCACCAGCGCCGCCGCCTCGGCGTCGTCGATGGGCCGGAGCCGCGCCTCCAGCGCCGCCGGCAGCTCGCCGGCTGACCCGGGCCCCCCTTCGCCGCGCTGCTGGCCCCCGCCCGCGCCCGCGCCCAGCCCAAACAGCTCGGCCAGCGCCCCAGCCAGAGGGCGGCTAAGCGCCAGGTCCCCGGGGCAGCCCCCCGCTCGGGCCACGATGTGGCCCTGCGGTGACGCCACCGCGGCCGCCGGCGCTGCTTCGGTGGCGGCCGCCGGCGCCGTGGCATCCCCGACCTCGATGGCGGCGCTGCCACCGGCGACCGCCTGGCGCTGGGACCCCGGCGACGCCCGGCACGAGTGGTCGTCTAAGCCGTTACGGTGTGCCGACACCGGCGGCCACGGCTGCGGCTGCGGAGGGGGCTGCGGCCCGGGCTCATCCCAGGCGCCGGGGCCCCAACCGCCAGTCCCCGGTGGCCCCTCCATGGGCTCATCCATGGGCGGCGACGGCTCCCCGTACGGCCCGGAGGGGCCCCGCCAGCCGCCGGCCTCCGCCTCCGCCCACGCGACGTCCTCTGCCTCCGGCCCCGTCGGCCCCCACGCGCCCTGTCCCCCGTCCCCGCCGGCGACGCCGTCCATGGGGCCCGCGCCGCCGGCACCGTCAGGGTGCGGCCACTGCGCCCCGCTGGGCAGGGCACCGCCTGCCACACCCGCGCCTATGGGCGACCCAGCCGCGGCCGCAGCCGGCACCTCCACCGGCCGCTGCCCGAGGCTGCTCTTGCGGCCTCGCGCCGCCGCTCGCTGCGCTAAAGACATGTCCTCCAGGGGCAGCCCTGACGGAAGCTGGCCCGAGGGCGACGCAGCGGCGGCGGCGGCGCCACTGCCCCAGCGCCCAGTGCCGTCAGCGGCGCCGCCGCCGCCCGCGTCGTCGTCCTCGTCGTCCTCGTCAATGGTAATGACGGGTGCGGCAGCGGCGGGCCGCTTTGCGCCCCAGCGCGCGGCGGCGTCCACCGCAGCCTGCAGCGCGCCCTTGCCCGCGGCCGCCCCGGCGGCGCCTTTGCGGCGCTTGGCGGCGGCGCTTTCACCCGCGGCGGCGGCGCCTGCCACCGCCGCGCCTCCCGCTGCGCCGCGCTTGCCGGCCTGCTTCTTGCCAGCGCCCTGCGGCGGTCGCACATGGCCGCGTCGACGTGGCTGTTGCCGGACAACCGTTCGGCTGCCTGACGGCCGACAAGTCCGCCTGCTCGCGCCATGCATCCGCGCCTAGCGCTGCTTCGGACGGCACCTTCGGCCCCCGCCCCGCCCGACGCACCTTGCCCTGCGCTGCCGCAGCCGCCTCCAGCAGGCGCAACGTCACCGGCCGCGGCGCAGCCCAGCTGAGGTTTCGCAGGGCGGGCAGCAGGGCGAGCGGGCTGAGTGCCAACACAATGATTGAATTATTTATTGTAAGCTGGAGGAATGGGCGCAACGCGTCATGTGCACGTGCAGACCGCTGCCCAGCTAGGGTTTTGCTGGGGTCCCATCAACCGGGCAGGGAGCCGCGCGTTTTTCCGTTGGACGGAAGGAGCAGGCACTGCCAAGCCTGCGCAAGAGAGGGCCGCGGCCCTCCGCCCTACCGAGCCGTGCGCTCACAAGCGCGTGCGCACTCGCACTCTTTCCCTCCCGGCCCCCCACCTGGGCAGCATGGGCGGGCTGTGGCGGTACAGGTCAAAATGGCGGGGCGCATCGCGGAGGATGCCCTGGCGGCCGGCGAGGGTGGCGGGGAGGGTTGTTGGGATGGACGGGGGCGGACGGGAAGGCATGCGCTGGCCTGGCCGCGTGCGGGTCAGGGCTGCGCGGCTGGGCGCTGTGGGGCCTCGTTGCGCCTGGGGCCCTGCGGCGCCCTCGCGCTGCCCACCTGCAGCTGCCTCATCTTCTCCTGGCTCTCCCAGTAGCTGTTGGCCTCCCTGTGGGATGAGGAGGCGGGGCGCAGTGCAGTGCAGGCGTGGGCGCGCTGCCACAAGGCCTCGCGGCCTGGTCCGAAGCTGCCATGCGGGGCCGGGGCGCGGGGGGCCGAACGCGGCAGCAGCACACGGGCGGGCTCGGGTGCCAGGCGCGAGCGTGCGCTGGCCGTGGCAAACACAAACGCCCCTCTCCTCGCCCTCTCGCCCCCTCCCTCCCCAGACTCACTTGCCCGCCGCCAGCACGTACACCACGCGGCCGTCCCGGTGGCGGCCGGTGCGGCCCATGCGCTGCGTCTGGCGGGTGGGCGAGGCGCTGGAGTCGTAGCACACGATGAGGTCCACCTTGGGGGCGGACAGGTGGGGATAGGAGGAGGGGTAAGGGCACGGGGTGAAGGCCAGGATTGTGGCAGGTAGTGGATGGCGCCCCTGCTGCCTCGGCCCCCTCCCGACTACAGTACGGGTACGGCGCCCACCTCCGGCAGGTCCAGGCCCTCCTCCCCGATGCAGGTGGCCACCAACACATTGAAGATGCCCTCGCGGAACTCCTGAAGAAGGGACGGCATGGGAAGGAGGAGCAGCAAGGGGGCAAGGGCGGACCGCGCGCTCAGAGGCAAACGACTTACCCTGAACACCGACGCCGGCCAGCCCCACTTGCCGCCCCTACCTTGAGCACGTTGCTCTGCTCCGCCTGGTTCATGGACTTGATCGCGTCGGAGCCGTTGCCGCCGCCGCCGGCCTCGCCGCCGTCGTCGGCCCCGGCGTCCATGCCCCCGGCCGCGCCGCGGCCCTTGCCCCGCCCGCGGCCGCGCCCGCCGCTGCCGCCGCCTCGCCCTGCTCCCCCTCGGCCGGCTGGCCCTTCGCCAGCGGCGGCCCTGCGAACACCCACACAGGTGCAGCGTGACGCCGTGCGCCTGCAGTCGCCCGCAAGTGCCCATGGCGACCTCTGCTGCTCCACAAGGACCGCCGCGTACCCCACACCGCTGCTCGGCTCCCCGCCCGCCGTATGTTTTGCGGCCCCTAGCCACAGGTGCTGCTGCTCACGTCCCCCCCGGTGCCACCCATGGCGCCGCCTCGCCTCCCTTCTTGACAGCGCACACATGCCACGCACGGCCTGCCTGCCACCTGAACCCGCTCCCGCACCATCCCTGCTTGGCACGATCCCCATGGTCTTACTTGCCGCGGCTGCCCTGGCCCACGAACACGCGCGGCACGATGGCGGGCGAGTGGCGCTTGAGGCAGCTCACGATTTCGCCAACCTGGCACCCGGGGCACGGGAGCGGATGCGCGCGTTGGCCTGGGAAGAGGCGGGGTGTGCGACTGGCTACACTGGGCTGCCGACGGGACCAGCCGCACGAGCTGCCGCCCTGCCTGCCCTGCTTGCTTCTTTCGCGGCTTACCCCTGCGTCTCACCTGCTCCCGGTAGGTGGTGAAGATGATGACCCGCCGCACCCCGTCGCCAGCGGCAGCCGCAGCGGCAGCGGGTGGGGCTTGGGCAGCCGCGCTGTCGCCGCCACCCTCGGGGCCTGCCGCGCCGCTGCCGTCGCCGCCGGCCCCTGGGGCGTCGGGGCGCTTCATGCCGTAGTGCTCCAGAATGACGTCCTGCAGGAAGGTTGGGCGGGGGAAGGGGGCCAGCACAAGTTGATGGGGGTGGGGTAGGGGTTCGGCGTAGGGACCGGCGGCTTGATGGATGGGTGCAGTGGCAGGGATCCGTGGCGGCGGCGCTCCAGGACGGCCACCGGCAGCAGGCGGGTGGGGGTGCGGGGGAGAGGGCCTGCGGCTCATTTGGGTGGTGTCAGGCTGCAGGTCATGCTGCCTCCTGCAACGGCCTGCGAGGCAGGGCAAGGACACAACCGTGCACCCTGCATTCTATGCACCACGTGCACACCGCCACCACCACGCTCACACATGTAGCCACACATGTAGCCACACATGTAGCCATACATGTAGCCCCGCACGCGCCAGCACATACCACCCCAGCCCCCCAAGCCTCCGGCCGCGGCCCCACCTCCAGCCGCCGCATCTTGGGGTTGCGGTAGCGCGCCACGTCCTCCAGCCGCTGGCGAAAGGCCTGGCAGGGGCGCAGTCGGGGCGGGAACTTTGGCGCCGAGCACGCGAGGCCCTCTCCGGCCCCGCTGCACCCTCACAGCACGCCCTGATGACCACACGTGCCACAGCGCGCCCTGCGCTTGGCTGCACCCCAGCACTCCGTCTCGGCATTGAACCCAACTCCCCTGTGGTGCTAGCCCATGCCGCGGCCCAAACCCGCCAACCGCCCAGCCCGCGCCCACGCCTGCCATTCGGGGGCCCCCACGCTCAGCCCGCCCGCCCCACCTTCCACTGCGGCCGTGCGACCAGCTCCCGGTGGTGCGAGCAGCCGAACCGGCGCGCCTCCGTGGCCGCCAGCTCGGCCGCCAGCGCCGCGCCCGAGGTGGACCGCAGCGCCTCCATGAGGGAGGCCAGGAAGATGGCCTGAGGGGAGGGGCGCATCATGGAAGAGCGGCGGCGCAGGGTGGAAGGAAGAGGGTTGCGGGCGTAAGAGCGTGCATGTGCGTAGAAGAGCCATCATGCCGGCACGGCGCTTGCGCTGGTGGCCAGACCAAGCCTTTCCCTGCTGCCATGGCCGTGGCGTTCCAGCCGCTCGCCCGCGATCCTGGACCAACGTACGGTGCGGTACGCCATGAGTCACCACCCCGCTGGCTCGCCTGCTTGAAGTGGTGGCCGATGCGGTTGAGGTCGTCGTCGTGCAGCGTGCCCTGCCGGTCCTTGACCGTGATCTGAGCGGTCGGGAGCAGGGGCAAGGGCAGGGACCGGGCAGCGGCATGAAGCCGGTGCAGGGAGGGCGCCACGCACCACGTGTGCCTTCCCCCACCCGCGCCCCCAGCGATCAGAGGCCCGTGCCGCCGTACTGCCGTACATAGAACTGCTGCTGCTTGGCCAGGAAGTAGGCGCGCATGTCGGACATGTTGTCCGGGTCGGTCCGCTCCACAGCCTGGGGCGGGGAAGGGGTACGTGGGTCTTGTACGCGTACAAGGCGTACGCGGGGGGCCGGCAAATCAGCACTGCTGATGCACAGCAGAGTGGGCCGCTGCAGCGGGTCCCCAGCGGCCC
>BDDC01001618.1:0-22856 GCA_001662425.1 Chlamydomonas sphaeroides
GTGCGGCCTCACATCAGGGCGCTGCGGACGTAGCTTACGCAGAGGGCCCCTCCACACATGCATATCAAGTGCCGTGCGACCTCAACATCCCTCGCGCCATGCGTTCCCAACGGCGCTGCCCCTGCGCAACAGATGCGCTGGAGTCGCGACGTCCACCTGTGCGCCTGGTGGGGCCTGTACGTGCGCGAGGACGTGGCCCGGCAGAGAGGCCTGCTGCCGCCTCTGGAGCTGCCCCTGGGTGAGGGCGAGGGAGGGGAGACGGTGGAAAGCGGCCTCGGCCCCCGTCGTGCGTAGCGAGGTTCTGGGGCGGGGTAGGTGCGCAGCTGGCAGCAACCCCGGGCTCCGTGCCCTGGTGCCTAGTCCGGACGGACAACTTTGACAGTTCTATTGTGTGTACTCCGGGCTGGGCTGCGTTGGCGGCCTGCGGAACAATCGCAAGCAAACGGCGGGGAGGGTGTAGCCCTGGGGCCTGGGCCACTTACCCCTTCCGGCTGCACCACCGCCCCTACGCACGGCCATGCTTCTTGTGCAGTCTGTCGTATCATCCCCGCACCCCTCTCTCCTTGCCTTCCTTGCCAGGCGCCGGCATCGACCCCCGGCTCCGCTTCCTGCAGCGCTCCCGAGCGGCGCAGCAGCCGTGAGCCGCCCCGCCCGTGCCTGCGGCCCCAGAGGACGGAGCTGGCGCAGTACCGTGCTGTGCTGCAGCGGCCGTTGCACTGGCAATGGCTCACGGCAGGCTCCGGCGGTGCGGGAGCGGGATCGGATACGGATTCCTCGGGAATGTGCGATCCGGATCGGCGTGTAGCCTGACGTCGGGTTGCGAAGGGGAGCCCCGCCAGCTGTATTGCGGCGCGCTGGTGAGCAATGGTCTTGATTGCGAGGAGGGGTTTTCAACGGACCATGACGTTACGTGCAGTACGACTTCGAGAAGCGGTGATGGCAGTGAGGGATTGTGGTTGCATGGCGTGGGCTTACGTGGACACACGCTGCTGTGGCCACGTGGCGGCGGCGTGGTCCTGCCTGCCGGGTCATGCAAGGCGCCGGCCAGCCACCCAAGCCTTGCTTGCCGCTTGCTTAGTGCGGCCGAACGACGCCGACGTCCCAAGCCCGGAGCAGCCACAACTGGACGCAGCTGCTTGCGTGGCATGGCGCTGTGCTCTAGGCCGCACGCTGCCGCGAGCATGTGAGGCACGGTGCGGCACAAGCACCTCCTGCCCCTCCCCTCCTGGTCGGCGCTCCGCGGGGCGCCACGCGGGGCGCCAGAGAATGGGCGGGGACAAAGAGGTTTGGCTTCGTTGTTTGGGGGCAGCTGTCAGCTGTCGCACAGCTGTCAACCGACAGCCGTCCACACATGCAGCACACACACATACCACGCCTTCCGTCTAGTCTGACATGTTTCCACACACAGGCCACATACTAGTTTGCTTCTAGTGCCGTTGATCCTGCGATGCCGAGTTTCCGCGCTTGACACCCGCATGCTGCCAGTCTATGTCAGCAGAGAAGCTTTATGTTGTCACTTTAATCGGGCGTAGAGGTAGGCAAACTGGGCGTTGACCAATGCGGCCATTGTCGCACCCGTTGCTCTCGTCGCTTCACGTTGAGCCAGGCTCGATAGCACGATATTGCATCTTTGGTACATGTGCTTTGATGTGTTCGTGCTAGAGAGGAGGTGAAGCGAGACCCGTTTGCATGCCACCTCGCAGGTCAACGCGGCGTGCGATGAACTTGATGGATCTCTTACCTCAGACGCTTGTGACTGACAGCCCTTGGCAGGCGGTTTGGAGCCACACCGGGGCGACGGCCACAGCCATCAGCGTCTTGCCCGGTGGTGGAGCCCCTGAGCCGTGGCGCCGGCACCTGCAGGGCCCCATAGCTCCTTGTGCGGATCTGATGAAATCCCTGTCAACGCATGCGTTGCTTGCATACGATCAGCGGCAGCTGGGGATGCCCGCTGGGTGCGTGAGCCGCACCGTCCAGCTAACCCCGAGGGCTTGCCGACCCCAGCAACCTAAACAGCATGGTCGATGGCAGCATGATCGCCATGGTGCCTGGCCAGTCGCCAATCGTGCACATCATGGCATTCACTGTGCAAAACGCTGACGTGGGGCCCGCCCCATCCCGCGATGTCAGCAGCGGCCGCGCCGACCCAGCACGCCACGGCGCCAGCTGCGATGATGCCCATTGTGCGCTACACATCAGCAGGCGGCTTCTGTGGTCATGCAGCCATCCACGCCGCCTTCCCACAGCAGGCTGCAGCGTTGAGGGCCAATGGTGGCACAAAGCAGCCCAGGGTGCTGCACGTGCTGCCTGCGGGCGGCAAGGACGAGGAGCTCTGGCCCTTCGGTCTGAACTTGGTCAATGCCGGCGACCCCCGATGTGCTCTCTCAGGCGGGACGCGCCTGGTCAAGAACCTGGGGCTGCAGCCGGGCTCGGAGCTGCGGCTGACGGTGCTGCCTGACGGCCGGGTGATGGCCGTGGGGCGGCGAGCCCCAGCGGCCACTCCAGTCAGGCAGCTCACTACCCAGGTGGAGGAAGGCATGGAGGTGGCCGGTCCTGGCGGCCTGGGCGAAGGGGCCGTACCAGGAGCAAACCCGCGAAACCCGGTGGCGCTGCCACAAGCCAGCACACCGCCGCCGGGACCGGCGGCGGCCTGGGCCAGGGCGGCAGCATTCGAGGCCGGCGCGGCGGCGGCCGGGGCCAGGGCAGCGGCCGGGGCCGGGGCAGCCAGCGAGCCTCGTCTCAGCTGCAGTTTGCGCAGTTTGGAACAGATATTCTCGTCCTTACGGACGGCAACGTACGAGGAGGCCCTGTCCACGTGGCCGCCGGCACAGCCAAGCTACTGCTGGGCCGCGGCCTGAGGCAGGCCGGGCTGCCGGAGGGCCAGGGCATTCCGCTCCGGGCCGCCGCGGCGGAAGAGCCCGCGGCCGCGGCCCTGCTGCTTGCTGTTGGATCGCTGCGGTCTTACGCTCCAGCCAGTAACCAGGTGCTGCCGAACTGGCTGCTCATGGGCCTGGGACCTTGGCTGCGGGTCCGCAGTGCCCAGCCTGGCGATCACCTTCGCCTGGCAGCGATACAGGACAGGGCGCCTGGGGAGCAGCAGCCGCTGCGAGGCCCGGGCGGCGGCACTATAGCCATTGCCGTGCAGCTGCTGCGGTTCAGCCAGCCGCCTGGCCCAGGCTGCAGCTCGCCGACGCCAGCAGCCGGCAAACAGCGCGAGGCCGCTGCAAGGCGTATGGGCGCCATCGGCGGCGGTGGTGTTAGCGGCCCGGAGGTCAGCAGGCGAGGCAGCAGCGACGGCGCGGCGACACAGCCCCGCAACGCAGAGGTCGTGGCGCCGGAGGTCGATGTGGGTCAGCAGCCATGGGCGGCCCCGCACGCGCCGCCTGAGCGGCTCGCTTGCGGTGCCGCAGCGCACTACGAGACAGGGCGACAGGGGTCAGTGCCCCCGCATGCCGATACCGCTTATCAGCGACACGCACCTGGTGGTGGCTTTACAGCGCTGTCAGCTTACCGTGACGAAGAGATGCACGTCCTCCGGTTGAGCGCCAGATTTGGTGTCCTTTTTGGTGTCGCCGCCATCCGCGCCGCCTTCCCGCAGCAGCTGGCAGCCCTCCTCGCCTGCCACGTAAAGCAGACTGTGGCGTTGCATGTTCGGGAGTCCGGGGCAGCTGACGGCAGCCAGCTACGGCCGTTTATTCTCAGCTTGGGGCGCGCTGACAGCACAGGCTATGCGCTGTCAGGGCCCTAGGACTGCGGACAGGCGACCCGTTGCAGCTGTCGACACTGCCCGACGGTCGTGTCGTAGTGGTGAATCGGGAGCTAAACACATTGGATGCCGCGACAGCTGGCGGTGCCTCCGGTGCACACCCCACACAGCCAGCGCACACCAGCATTGCATTGGTGGCGGCCCCAAGAAGCAGCGCAAATGCGCTGCCGACGCCACCATTGTACGGCTAGAGGACATCAGCATCCGGATGGGCTCAGTCAGCCTTGAGCAAGATTCAGCTGCGGCGCTGCTGGGCCAAGAGCGAATGTGGGCCGGGCTGGCGGCCGCTGCGGCATGCGGAGGAGGAGCCCGCTGCCGCCGCGCCGCTGCTGACTGGTGTGTCGCTGCGGTGCTGCCCCCCAAACCATAACACGACTGTGCTACACTGGTGGCTCTCCGGCCTGGGCCCCTGGCTGGCAGCGCGCGGTGCCCAGCCCGGCGACCCAATGCACCTGACGGCGGTGCATGCCGCTTCGCCGGGCGACCTGCTGCCGCTACAGCAGGAGCCAGGCGACTGCGTCACTGCTATTGCCGTACGGCTACGGTGGCAGCGCGCCGAGGATGCCTTGAAGCGCCCTAGGCAGCAGGAGCCGCCCAGGCAACGACAGGACGACGGGGCGGCGTGCAGCACGGGCAGCGGCACTGGCAGCGAAGGCAGCGGGGACGCTTGCGGAGGCAGCGACACAGAAGACGGCGAGTGCTAGGATGGCAGCAGCAGCCCGAGCGGCAGCAGTGGGCTTTCAGGCAGCGCGAGCGGGGCTTGTGACGCGGAGGACGAAGGTGGCCCTTCATGTGCCCAGGAAGACATGGAGGTTGACCCAGAGCCCCTGGGCACGCCGCCTCCGCGCCCTGGGCCGCTGCTTGCTTTGCGCTTCAATCAGCACGCCGCAGCCCCTGAGCCCCTCACCAGCGCCATCGTCGACGTCGCAGTCGCAGGGCAGCCGCCTCAGCTGCGCCTCCTGCCACCGATGGAAGGCGCTTCAAGACACCTCCAAGTCCCGCCGGAAGTTTGGTCAGGTGGGGTTTCGGTGTTGGGAGCGGGGCCTGCAGGTGTTGTGCAAGCGCTTGCCAGGGCTGCCAGCTATCATGCATGCTTGCAGCGCGAGAGTGCGGGGGAGGCCTGCTCGACCTCGCCCCACGTCTGCAACGCCGCCCTCAACCCGCAGCGCCAGGACGGAGGTCTGCGCGGGAAGTGACTGACATGGAGGCCGTTGCCGGAGGTCCCTACGCGACACCAGCAGCGGCAGCGCATGCGCCAGCCCTGGCGCCCCTAGCGCCCCTGGCGCCCTCGGAGGCCCTCGGAGGCCCTTGAGCTCCTACTGCCCCTGGAGCCTGGCAGCGAGCTGGGCACATCGTGCTTCTATCTGTCTGATGACACGCCGCGGCTGTCGCGCTCCGGCTACTTCCCCATCGTGTGGCTGGGCAGCTGGGGCATCCTGGCGCCCGTTGGGCCCTGCGAGTCCACTGCGGTGATCGAGTCCGGAGCGTTGTTGGAAGCAGCGGATCCAACTGCGGCAGGCAGCGCATGGGGCGAAGGCGCGGAGTCCTTGCCCGCCGCTGACAGCCGCGACCTTAGCCGCGCAGCCGGGGCCGCCTCGCCGCAGCCGGGCATTGCCACGGATGGGGCCAAGTGGGCGGCGGACTTGCTGGCGGGTTTAGAAGCCCCTCCACCGCCGCCAACCCTACTGGGCTCCGACCCACATGAGAGGCCGAAGCGGTGGCGGCGCCGGGCCGTCAACGGGGCTGGTGCCGCCGCCGCGGCCCAAGCGCGCGACATCAGCAGCTGCGGCCGTGGCGCAAAAGGGGGCAACGCTGGCGGCAGCGGCAGGGGCGCCAGGGTGGACGCGACCCTGCCGTGCTGTCGGGGGCGCAAGCGGCGTGCGGGCTTGCGGACCGATGCAGGCGAGGAGCCTGTATCTCATGAGGAGCTGGCACCCAGTGCCCCTCCCAGCTGGCATGCTGGCGCTGCCGCAGCCGCAGGGGCCGCGCCCCTTGTGCCGTGGCGCCTGCATCGAGCGCGGCTGTCCGCGGCCGCGGCAGCGCTACGGGCGCTGCTGCCGGAGGCGGTCGACGCTGCGGCTGGGGCGAGCGCTGGCCAGCTCCTGGCGCTGCACACCTGGGGCGCGGGTGGCGGCCTCCTCCGGCACGAGGCCCGCCTGTCCGTCCTGGGCGGCACCTGCCACATCACCGAGCCAACAGGCCGCCTGCTGCAGGAGCTGGTTCCGCCGCTGCCTGCCAGCGGCCCCGCCAGCCTGAGGCTTCGGCTGCTGCCCGACAGCCGGGCTGTCGTGGAGGCGGGTGAGGACCGAGCGCTGCAAAGTCTTGCCGTGCGGTCTTAGTCGGCGAGCAGTGCCGAGGACAGCCGCACCCAGTGGGCCGGCGGTGGTGGCCGCTGGAGCCAGCAAGCCCCGTAGCTTCCCGCGTTCGACTGAGAACCGATGGCCTTGCGCATCTGTGGGGATGCGGAGTAACCCATGTGTGTGGTCATATGTTCCTTTCCTTCCTCCCATGCGCAGCTACGGCCGGCACTGCTGGCGGTGGTTTCTCAAGCGGCCAGCGTCTTCTATAGGTAAGACGGACGAGGTGGTGAGCGAGAAGACGAAGGCCAAAGAGGGCTGCGGCCTCAAGCTGCTGCCAGCAACGGCGCCCCGCCGAAACCCTGCCGCCATCCTGCTCCTCCATTGCAGCAGAGCGAATCTCGCCGTGCCGACGCCATACCTACCAGGGCCGGCTGCCGACGCCTCCGCCAGCATAGCTCGGCCGCTGTAGTGGTGCTAGTGGTGCGGGTCGGCGCTTGATGCCGCTGCTACGCACAGACCTCGTGGGTCGGGGGCGTCCGCACGGAGCAACGGTAGCGATGGGCCGCTGTCCCCGACGCACCTGCCGCGGCCATCCCTAGCGGGCCAAGCTACGGGCTAGTCCAGGCGCTGCAGCGCTTTGACCTGGGTGGGTGGGTGCCCATGGTCGATGGTGGCAGGCGCGGGGTGGGGAGTTGACCATCGCGGCGCGCTACTGGAACCTGCCGGATGCGGCCGTGGCCCGGCTGCTGGGCGGGCAGCCCGGCAGCGCCTGGGCTGTGGAGGGGGGCGGGCCGCCGGGTGCCGCGTCGCTGCTGGCATGCACATGCGAGCTTGCGAGGGCCACAGCTCTCAGTTTGCGCCGAGGGCAGGCCTGTGGATTGGCGCCGCGCGGCCTTGGCGTGAGGCTGCCTGCTGCGCGCCAGGGCGGCCGAGCGCCTGCGCCTGGCGGCCGTACCTGCAGCCGAGGGCCGGCAGGGCCCCGTCGGCATGCACCTGCCTGGCGTGACGTGCCGTACCATGATCAAGATGGGCTACGTCATGACGGTTGCGAAGTCATGTACTGCATGCAATTGTTGCTCGTAGGGTTGCTTGCGCGCGCCGACGACAGCAGCTGCGACGGCAGGGCGCACGGACGGGGCGTGGCTGGGGCGTGGCTGGAGCTGGGGCTTGCGCGACGAGAGGGTGCGCGCGGTACGGGGGCCTGTCATGGTGCTTGACAAACTATTGCCGCAGACAGTGCTCACCCCTGCAATCACTATCGCCTGGGCCCGGCCCGGCCCGGTGCTGAATCCGCCTTTAGGCCGGTGGAGCGTTGACGGCATGCGGCCTTGGAGCCTCCGCGCAGGTGCCTGCTGGGCAACCAAATCCTCGACGCCGGCACGGTTGTGACCCGCGGGTCTCTCCAGAAGCACGGCAGCACCGCCTGCCGCCAACACAACCAATTAAGGTACGGTATGGGATTATCCGCAGCTCATTGAGCTGGCTTAGTCATCGCGTTCGCGCGTTGTTCGCAATGCTCTCCAAGGCCCCCTCGTGCGCAAGCAGCCGCATAGCACGGCTGCGCAGCTCTGTCCTCCCCCACGCACACCCCTCGCAACCAGCAGATTACACGCCCTGACATGCGCACCCGCGTGCGTCCTGCGCTGAAGCGAAGCCATCTCTGCTCTGGCCAGCGCCAAACTTCGACTCGTGCTGCCGCATGACTCGGCTGTAGCACCAGCCAGCCATGCAAGGAGCGGCGCCGGCTGCTGCTGCCAGCGCGCTGTTCGCAGCGGTGGACCTTGTCGCGCCGCCGCATGCTCCCTCGCTGCCCGCCCCGCTGGCACTTCGCGGCGGCCGCCGTGCAGCCACTGAGCCCGCTCGCGAACCTCAGACCGCCGCCCAGCTGACGCGCCCTGCCGCCAGCCAGCCTGAGGGTCACTCTCCGGAGCTGCAGCCGGGCAGCAGCAGCCGCGCGGATGCTAACAACTTGGAAGCGGCTGCAGATGCTAGCCACGCGAACGGCAGCCCCTGCTGGTCAACGCCCAGCAGCGCAGGCCCTGGGTGCGGCGCTCCTCCGGCGGCCCGGCTGCTGGCCCCGCGGCCGCATCCTAATGCCCAGCCGGCCTCCGGCGCCGGCAACGCACAACTGCCGCCGCCAGGGGCGGCCGGCTACGGTGCGGAAGACCAGCAGCCGGGTAGCGAAACCTGGTGCCTGGAGGCGAGCCCAGCGGTGGGCGCCGGATGCGCAGACCCTGGCACCACGGCGGGGGCGCCGAGGACGCTCCGGACAGCCCTGCTGACAGACCTCGCCGCCAGGCTGCCTGGATTGCCAGCCCTGGCCTCCGCACTGCGCGGCGGGCAGCCGCCGCACCAGCGCAACGGCGCAGGCTTCGGCCGCGTGGCGATGAGCGGTAGCGGCGGTGGCGTAAGCACTGCCAACGGGGCTGCCCGGGCGTTGGCGCCGGGGCGGGCTGCTGCTGCCGCTGGTGCGGCAGCGGAGCGGCCAGAGCCCCTTCTTCTCCGGTGGTCCGGCAATTATCTCCACGGCTCCTCTGCCATCCGCGCCGCCTTCCCGCAGCAGCTGGCGGCGCTTCATGCCAGCGGCGGCGTGAAGCATCCCGTCGTGCTGCACGCGCTGGAAGCCGGCGGCAAGAGCAGCCGCCGGCAGCAGCTGCGGCCCTACGGCCTGACGCTCTGGTGCTACCCGCGTCAGACTTTACGGCTGTCCGGCGCCGCACGCCTTTCGTGGGACCTGGCGCTGCGGCCGGGTGGCCAGCTGCGGCTGTCCCTGCTGCCTGACGGCCGGGCAGTGGTGCAGCTCGAGGCCGCAGCCGAGCCCTGTCCACCAGGCACGCTCGTCTTGCGCACGTGCGGCCAGCGGGTGCACGTGCCGTGGCCCGTGGTCGCGCTGCTGCTGGGAGAGGAGCTGATGCAGACTGGGGTGCCGGCAGGGCGCTCCGTGCCGGTGCGGGCTGCGGAGGGCGAGCCTGCTGCCGTGGCCGCGCTGCTGGCGGCTGACGCCAAGCTCCGGTCCTACCCACCACGTGGCACCAAAAAGCTGCCGACCTGGCTGCTCACTGGCCTAGCCCCCTGGCTGCGAGCCTGCGGTGCCCAGCCCGGCGACCGCCTGCGCCTGGCGGCGGTGCGAGCACCAGCCGAGGAGCACCAGCTGCGGCAGTGCCGCGGGCCTGTCGGCGGCGTTGCGGCCATCACTGTACAGCTGCTGCGGCGCGATGATCCCGGCGGCGGTAGCAACCTGCTGCGGGCCGGGCAATGGCGTGAGGTAGCGGGTCATCAGCCAGCTGAGCGGATGGGCAGCGGCGGCGAGGGCGGTGATGAGGCGAGGAGCGGCGGCAGCGACGATCATGAGGAGCGCAGTAGCGGCCTTGGGGGTGGGGGCGCAGTGCGCCCGGCCATCGGCGGCGGCAGCACCGAGAGCGGCAGGGATGCGAGCAGCGGCGGCAGCGACGACGAAGAGGAGGGGCGTCACGGCTGCACGGAGGGCGAGTTGCATGAGGGCAACGACGTGGATCAGCTGCCAGAGGCGGGCCTGTCAGCACTGCCTCCACGGCGGCTGGTCGCCACCGGCAGCGCAGCGTCCGGCCATAAGGTGGCAGTGGATGGCGGCCATTGTGCAGCGGACCGAGGCGCGTTGGTACGGGCTGCATGCCGCCAGTACCGCCAGCCTCGCGCCGCTGGCTTGCCAGTGCAAGCCCTCGCCGCCCCGTCCGCGCCGGAGGCCCACGACGACGGCGAGCAGCAGGGGCTGCCCCTGCGCCTCCACAGGTTTGGGATGCTGTCTGGAGCCGCCGCCATCCGAGCCGCCTTCCCGCAGCAGATTGCGGCACTGCTCGCCAGCGGCGGCGCCAAGCAGCCCGTGGTGCTGCACGTGTGGGAGGGGGCCGGAGCAGCTGACGCCGCGCGCCGGCTGCGGCCGTGCGCCCTGAGCCTTGTCCGCCGAGGCGTCCAGGGATTCGTGCTGTCAGCAGTCGACGAGGTGTCCGAGGCCCTGGGCCTGGCCGCCGGCTCTCGGCTTCAGCTAGCGGTGCTGCCCGACGGCCGCGCGGTTGTGGAGGCAGCCGTCGCGGAGGCAGCAGCTGCTGCTGAGCCCTGCGGCCCAGGCGACGTACAGCTAACCGGGAGCAGCATCCGAGCAGGACTTGCCAGTGTCAGGCAGCGCACCGTGGCGCTGCTGCTGGGCCAGGAGGTGGCGGCGGCGAGGCTGCCAGCCGGCCAATCCGTGCCGCTACAGGCAGCAGCGCCGGTAGGCTCACGAGACGGGCCCGACCTCTTGTCGAGCGCATCGCTGCGGTCGGTATGGGCCTGGAGCGGAGGGCGTGTGCCGCCGCCGCGCTGGCGGCTCTCCGGTCTGACCGCCTGGCTGGGGGCCAGCGGCGCCCAGCCCGGCGACCGCCTCCGCCTCGCGGCGGTGCGGCAGGGTGCCGCCGACGAGGAGGGGCAGCCGCAGGTGCAGCCGCTACTGCGGTGCGGTGAGGGTGGCGGCGTCTCGGCGGTCGCGGTAGAGTTGCTGCGTCGCAGCGAGCCCGGCGAGAGCAGCAGCGTGCCTCCGTCGATTGGCCACCGACGGCGCGGACAGCAGCGCAGGCAGCGGGAGCCGCGGCGGCGGCCCCCGCAAAGGAAGCGGCAGCACCGGGAGGCCTGCAACACGGACGGCGGCAGCGCCAGCAGCGACGGCAGCTCGGAGTCCGGTGGCGGCAGCGACGTTGATGAAGAGCGGGAGGACGGGTGCTGGGAGGGCAGCGGCAGCAGCAGCTCAAACGCTGATGCGTGCTCTGACGCGGAGGGAGAGGGCTTCGCGTGGGCTGACGACATGGACACTGGCCCGCAGCCCTTCAACGCCCGTAAGCCGCTGGCCTGGAGCTCCGGGTCCGTGGATTTCGAGGTCATCAGCGCTGCGGCAGGCGACGCAGCACTCGCGCAGCAGCCCTCCCTGCTGGATCCAACCCAGCGCCTGGATGCGGTACCGCGCGTGGATCTTGGCGCTGCAGCGGGTCTTCTGTGCCGGACCGAAGATCTAGCAGGTGAGGGCGGCGTGCTGAAGCCGGGGTCCGTTGGCAGCGAGACATCACCAGACTGCAGGGTCATGTTGCTGCGCTTGCACACATGGCCTGGGCGTTCTGCATTTAGCGCGCACACCGGCCAGGTCAATTAGGCTCGCTTGCGCCTGGCCGCGCACGCCGCGCCGCCCCACCGAGACCGTGTTGTCTTGCTGCTCTTGCGTGCGTTGATGAAGAACGAAGGCGGCAGGGATCAAGCCCGCTTGCCATCTGACCACGCCATGTATGTGCTGTCGTACCTGCAGGCGCCTTGCCGCTGGCCCCTGCTGCCGCGACCTCCGTGGCGGCAGGAGCGGCGCCGGGCGGACCGCCACTCCACCTAGTCGGCTCCATGCGGATGTCGCGCTCCGGCTACTTCCCCATCGTGCTGCTCGGCAGCTGGGGCATCCTGGAGCCCGCCGAGCCCGCGTGCCCCGGGTCCGGGGTCGGAGTGGGGCCAGAGGCGGCAGCGCTGCCACTGGAAGGCAGCAGCGCATGGGTCGCAGGAGGGGGGCTCTCGCTCGCTGTCCGCCGCGATTTTCGTTGCGCAACGGAGACAGCTGTGCAGCACCTCGTATCCGACGAGAGGCCGGACTTAGCTGCGCTGACGCCGCCCCTGCCGATGGCCGCCCTGCCGGCGTGGAATGCAGTTGGGGAGGCGCCGCAGCAGCGGCGGCGCATCGGAGCTGACGGAAGCCGTGTGGCAACTTATGGCGACTACACAGCCTGCGCCAGCAGGGCCGGGTGGCGTGAGGACGAGGGCTGTGCCGGACGTGCCCTCCCCGTCAGTCGCAAGCGGCGTGCCTACTGGCGGGCAGGCCGGGGTGTCCATCAGTTGGATGGTGAGGAGGTGCTGGCACCCAGTGCCCCTCCCAGCTGGGCTGGCGCGGCGGCAGCCGCAGGGGCCGCGCGCCTGGTGCCGCTGCGCTTGTGCCGCGGCCAGCTGTCCGCGGCCGCTGCCGAGCTGCGTACACTGCTGCCGGAGGCGGTCGACGCCGCGGCCGAGGCGGACCAGCTTCTCGCGCTGCACACCTGGGGCGCGGGCGGCGGCCTCCTCCGGCACGAGGCCCGCCTGTCCGTCCTGGGCGGCACCTGCCACATCGCCGAGCCAACCTGCCGCCTGCTGCAGGAGCTGGTTCCGCCGCTGCCTGCCAGCGGCCCTGCCAGCCTGGGGCTTCGGCTGCTGCCCAATGGCCGGGCGGTGGCGGAGGCGGGTGAGGGCCGAGCTGAGCAGCAGCCGCTGTCTTTGTTGCTGGGGCGCCAAGCCACGGCTGTGGCCGGCACCTTCAACCACCGCGGCTGCTGCGCCCTGGTCGAGGCAGCCGGGCCTACCGGTGCAGAGCTGCTGGACGAGGGGCTGACGGCGGAGGCCTTCCAGCCCAACGGCGAGGCGCTGCCTGTCGGGGCGGCTGAGGGGGAGGAGAACGCCGCCGTGGCCGCGCTACTCGGGCTGGCGGGGCCGCCGCTGCGGCGCCGCAGCTGGCGGGGGGCGCCGCCGCTGGTCCAGCAGCCGGCGATCTTGCCAGCGCCGGGTCTGGAGCGGCGCAGCACGCAGGCCGGAGGTCGCGGCGCACCGACCAACGTCAGAGCTTGCGCCGGCAGACGCCGCCGGCTGCGCGGCGCGTAGCGGCGTCGCAGCCAGCCGTGCTCAACAGCTCGTCAGCTCGGGCGGCGAGGGCAGCCTACGCTGAGGCATATGTCGCGGCGCTCCGTAGGGATGGGAAGCGCGAGGCGATTGTAGTTGAGAAGCTACGACTAGGTGCGGTGGGCAGTAGGATCGGGCCCCGGCGCCGTGTCCAACGCAGGCGGCCTGACCTGGCCTCTGGTGTGTGTGCTGCCTCAGGTCTTTGTTGGGCCTCTGATAGGGCCTATGAGAGCCCTCTTCCTGTCTAATCCGATGCCACTTTCGGACAGAGAAGTGCGTGGGTCTCGGAATGAACCTTGACTCTGCCTTCCGTCCACTTGGCGTAGGGTGGCTTGGCCTGTGTTGCGCCCGTCGTGGTGTGCTGCGCTGTGCTTGGTTGACGTGATGCGGCGTGCCGCGTGCTTGTGGGGGGCTGTGAGTGCCTGCCTTGCTTGGGTTCATCGCTAGCGAGCCCGCAAGGTGGGCCACCCAGTGTGCTGGTGGCGTAAGGCAGCCTGGGGCATGCATTGTAGTACCTTGGCACCAGTTAGGCTGTTTGGGGGCACGCACCATGGGGAGGTGGGGCGGGACCTGGCTGGGGACGCTTTATTTGGCATTCTGAAGTTGTAGTTTGCAGGCCGCGCACCTCTCTCCAGCCCTCACCAACACGTTGTGGGCCGATGGGCGCCGGGACGGCAGCAGCTGGCCGGGGTCAGGGTGGGCGCCGCTGCCGGGGCAGGGGGCGTAAGCGGGGCAGGCGCTGCAGGCGCCACCTCCACGCACCACGGACGAGGGCGGAGGCCGCAAGCCCCTTAACCCTGTCAACTGTCGCCATGCGTCGTGCCGTGATCGCGGTCACAGCATCGAGCTCGTGCGTATAGAACGTGCACAGCATTGACAACGGATTGTCAAGTTATGTCGCGGTGCGTAATTTTGTATGCATACGGAGCTTGCGGTACGTCCTCGACTTGGTCCTTTTACAGTGGCTGCACCTTCAGAAAGTTGTTCTCACGTCTCGCGTATTGTGTGTCCCTACGAGATGCCCATTAAGGCGCGACACGCTGTTGAGACGCACTGCTCAAGTTGTTTTTGTTGATGTGCACAGCGACTGCTATACTTGCAACCATAGTACCCGCATTAGCATCTACAGCAGTGGTGACGCCTGGGCGAGAGCTTGCTGCTGCGTTCGCCGACGGCACCGTCTTCTATGTGACTGTGGACGTTCCTTACTTGGAGCTGCTTGATGGCGACTTCGACGGGTATTCTACGCCCATTCACCTGAAGAGAAATGTAACATTGCGCGGAAGCGATTCGCTTCTCCAGTACCCAGTCTTGAGGCTTGCCTGCAGAAGCAAGGTAAGAGTAAGAGGCACGTCATAATGCGGCTGTTCAGACAAGGGATGCATGTTCCATTTGGCTGGCATGCCGCAATGCCCAGTCCCATCCAACTGCCCTACCCGTCACCCGTGATGTGGTGCACACTCGGCGCTCTGCCTCGGCTCCGCTCGCTGGCCTGACCATTTACAGGTTCTTTTGGACGGATGGAATGTACACCTTGCCGTCCAGCGGTCAGTAGTCATCGACACGGTCAGCCAGGACCTGATGCTCGGGGGAGCTTGGATGCCCATGATCGTGTCGCCGCCGGCGTTCCAGCTGTCGGCGGTAACGCTGACCGAGGGAGCCATTGTATTTGGTGAGGGCCTGTCCCGTGTCCCAACGTACGCTGTCAAGGGGCTGTGCTGAGCAGCCATAGGGCTCGGGGGCCCTCCGTGCGGCTATCAAGGCCCCGCTTGGCGTTTGTCATCCGGATGGGGGCGGTGCGCGTGTCGGCTGCGGCGCTGCTCGGAGACGTCACGGGTCCACCTTGCGCCTCTACGGCACGTACCCAGCGCTATCTCCCACCCCGACCCGCCTGCGTGCACTGCTGTCGTGTCAGGCCTGGGCATTCGTTGAAATGTCCCCGCGGTTAGTGAATCTCCTTGATGTCTGCTGTGCCATCGTTCCGCTCCGGCCCAAGGCCGCCGGTCGTGCCACGCCCACACGGGCCCTTGTGGGTCCCTCCGGGCGCTGCGATTCCGCACGCACAACCCACCGGACGCCGGACAGCACGCGCGTCTGCCCCTCCCCCTGCCCTGCCCTGCTTCCACATCCCGCCCCCGCCCCCTGCCCTGCTCCGCCACACCCCGCCAGGAGCTTGCTACGACACAGAGGTGAGCCCCGTCTAATGGGTCGACTGCCAAGCCTTTTCACGGTTTTGCCGTATGGGTAGATAGTCGTTACGTCTATGAGGAGTGCAGCAGAGGCTGGTGGCTTGGCTTGGCGCCAGCTGGGAGCCAGGGTCCAGGCAGGTCGCGGCAGGTCGCGGGCGCATCAGGGCCGCACGAGCGCTGGGCCTCGCCTGTGTCGAGCTGCGTGTGTGCAGTCGGCACGCCCGGATGAACTCTGTTGTGAAGCGCGCGGGGGCCACTGGGGGGTTGCGTGTGCCGTGCCGTGGCTCGTTGAGGGCGAGCACCAAGGTGTGTGTGTGTGTGTGTATGTGTTCCGGTGTAATGAAGAACAGCACCCCACACGCGCCACCATACCCTTGGGCGGCTGGGCTTCGCTTCCGCACTGGCGCATTTAACCGCATCCCCTTCGCGCACGGCCGACGCGCCACTCTACCCCTGTGTGTGTGTGTTGCTGCCGCCTGTGCCTGCCCCTGTTTCGTCTGCGGGGCTGCAGTCGCTGGCCCAGATCATGCAGCTGGAGGAGGTGCGGCTGCTGCCGGTGAGAATCGCAAAGACCGTGATGGAGAGATGCTTGCGACCTAAATATTTAGTGATATGTTTAGGGTACAAACCAATGTACAGTTGAGTAAACAACACGTGGTATGCTAAGCGTGTGCTGAGGGGCGCGGGCCGGGGCAGCAGGTCCGGCCGCTGACACGTGTCCCCGCTCCACACAGCCTCAACGCGGTCAGCCTCAGCTCGCTTGGCCCATGCTGGCGGCGCCATGCCCACCCCCCCACCACACGGCGCCGCTGCCGTACCGCGTGCCTCTGCCCATCCCGTGCCCGCTCCGCGCCTTGCCTGTCCCGCGCCTGACCCGTCCCCGCAGACTCAGCGGCTCGAGGGCTTTGAGGGCGTGCAGCAGCGCTTCACGCTGTCGGCACAGCAGGACGGCTGCATCCCCGATGACGCCGCGCCGCTGGAGCGGCGCTGCTGGTGAGGCCTGGCGCCGCCAGCGTGAAGGCCCACACCCCCACTGCGGCAGGCAGGCGCCAACCCAATCAAAGCCATACGCCACGCCATGACGACGTGCTTTCGGCGATTTCACACGCCGATGCGTCGACGGTGCCACACAACCAATACTTATGAATCTCTCGATTACGAATCGATGCATGGCTTGTTCGCATGCGCGGCTGACCGCGTCCTGGAACGGCGCTGCGGGCAGGGTGCTGCGCCGGGTGCCGGCAGCCGCTGCAGGGCCTCGCTCGCTCGAGGGGCCGCCCCCGCCGCCCGCACCGCTCACCCAAAACACACAGCCACACCCCAATGCGCGATCCGGCACGCCCGCGCCTGGCGCTCCCTGCGCCGTCCCCCGGCCGCCTACCTGCCCCTCCCGCCTGCGCCGGCGAGGCAGCCGTGCGCAGCGGCCCTGGGCCCATCAGCAGCCTGCTGACCCGCGTGTGCCCTACCTGGCTGGCAACCTGTGCGTGGTGTATGCCGTCCAGGCCGATCACGGCACGGTCCGTCAGCCAACCAGGAGTGCTGCGTCACGGCAAGCCCCATGCCGCGCCTGCGCCGTTCCTTGCCGTGCACAGGCCCATGGTGTACGGCCTCGAGGAGATGGCCTTCAGGGGCAATCAGGTCCCCACGGTGTCTGACGGGACAGGTTGGTACGGGGGTACGGCGTATGTCATCGCAGCATGTCGTAACATAGCGTGATGAGATATGCGCTTGTTAGGTTTGTTACAACTAACGCACCATGGCGCGGTGATAAGGCGACATCGTGGTCCTTCCCACCGTACTTCAGCGGCCCGTGCTCAACTACGCTGTGGTGCTGACGGACGTGCGGATGCTGTGCCGCGCCGTGATCAACCAAGCCTGCGTCGAGGTGCGTTGAGGCGCACCAACTAACACAGAGCAGCGCAGTGGGTCACGGCGGTCGCGGAGGGTGGCACCGCCGCGCTGCCGCGATGGTGTCCTGCCGTGCCGCCGCGCTGCCGCGATGGCGCACTGCCGTGCCGCTGCGCTGCCGTGCCGACCAGCCTTGGCGCGGTGAGCGATGCTGGAGTTGCCAAGCTAAGCTGGTTTCGAATGTCCCCAACCCAACCCCCTGCCCGCAGCAAAACGGGCCCAGCCCCTGCATCATGACGCTCCACCAGCAGATCACGCAGGTACGTCGCATGGGGTGGCCGAGCTGCTGTTGGGGCCACACATACAGGAGGATGTGATGACAAGAACGTAGGAAGATGTGTGATTAGTGTAAATGTGTATGGTCTTAATCTTTCCAAGGAGCTGCCGTACCGTGCAGGTGCCACTGGCCCTGGGGCTGCCCTCACCTCCCGCTGGCAACCACCACCAGCAGCAGCACGGCGGCGGCGGCGGCGCTGGCGGCCCGCCGTCGCCGCAGGCCGGCGGTGAGGTTGCCGCGGCAGTCGCCGCCGGCGGCACCAGCGGCGGCGGGCCGCCCGCGGCCGTCATCGCGGGGAGCTCCGTCGCGGGTGCGTGCACTGCTGGCGGTCCTGCCTCGAGCTGCGCGTTTGCGAAGCGGATAGTTGTTCTTATCTTGTTAAATCAAGGCTACCGGCATTCGAGTTGTGTTTAGCTCATAAGCAACGAGCCTGTCACCCAAGCGTCGGCTCAGCAGCTTTGGCAGGTCCAGCGTAAGGGCTCGGCAGCCCGCAAGCCATTGCCGCGCGCTTCGCGGCTCTGTGGCTAACGTCCATCGAGGTAAACCGCCAACGTATCGACAAAATAACCCCAAGACTCGAGGGCTGGGCAGGCACACACAGGGGCCCAACCATAGATGGGATCCTGCGCCCTCCTGGCCCCTGTTGCCATAAACAAGCCGCCTCCGCCGCCTGCCGCCCCGCCGTCCCCCACATACCTCAAGGTTGCGCCCTGCTGGCCCTGGCTGCTGCGGCGGCGGCGCTGCTGGTGTGGCGGCGGCGGCGCCAGGACCGACTAGACCAGCAGCAGCCGACGAAAAGCGAGCTGGGGCTGGGAGGAAGTGGAGGCAGCGGCGGCGAGGTCGGTCCCAAAGGCCAAGAAACGTGCAGGTGGGGCTGCATGCTGCTGCACGCGCTGCCGTAGATGGCTTCTATCTGCGGTCGCGAGAGTGGCGTTCGTCCGGCCTGCAGCAGCAAGGGCCGGCGAGGCGCATGTGTGCGTGTGGGTTGCTGCGCGGCTGGTCACCAGCCGGCGCTGCCCAGCACCAACACACACACACGAACGCGCGTGTCGCACACGCACGGTGCAGAGCAAGGATGGTGCTGTGCGAGCTGCGCTGCGCAGCGGCGATGCTCAGCTGTGATGCTGTCAAAGCGGCGCTGTGTCTGACGCCGCCCACGCATCCTCGCAGCTCCCAGGGGGCACCCGCGCACTGCTCCGCCGGCAACGACTCGGGCTTCGGCAGCAGCCGCGACGACGGCACGTCGGCCTTGATCATCATGTCGGGGAGCACCCTGAAGGAGGACCGGCCAGGTGCGCCAGGCCTAGCTAGGGTTGCCAATCTCATCCTGATACATTTGTGCAACCTCGTGGTCGACGTTGAAGAGCATGTGCTTGGTTGCATAGGCTCATGATAGGAGACCGGCCAGGCGCGCCCTGGATGGGCTCCTGTCTTTCATGTCGTGTGGCTCTGGCATCGATCGTGCCTTTCCACAGCACGCGGCCCGCGCGAGCCCCTAGATAGCCCCCGGCCGTGACCGCACTGCGAGCTCAAAACAGCACATCCATCCAGGAGGACAGCGGCCCGCCGGCGGCAGCATAGCCCGGTAGCGCCGTCTGCGCTCGGCGGCCCTCGTCGGTGCCTTGGACCCCGACCCACGCGTGGACGTGCAGCAGCACCCCCGCATGGTACTCATGCCTCCGCTCTATCTGCCAGCAGCTGACACCTGCCACCTGCTGCTTACGTATGCTGCCGCAACGAACCTGTCACGTACGCGCAGACTCGCTGAGCACGCCATGTGCCGGGGCTGCTGCACGGCCGCTGGCAGAGGTCATCACAACAGAGACGCCGCACCGCGCGGCTGTGGTGCTGGATGTCAGGGTGCGTGCGTGGTGACGACTGCTGGTACGATCGAGCTTTCCGTACTTGATAGATGTAATGTAGATACCGTTTTGATGGTAAGCGTTGACAGGCTGCGTTGCGGTGGCGCTTGACGCCCGTTTATTTGCACACAACGCAATGGCGGCATGGCAAATCTATTGCGAGTATGGCGAGCTGGAATTGTGTCGTACGGCCGCAGGTCTCGGATGAGCCCAGCGGCGTTGATGCGGACAACAACCCCTACAGCCCGCTGCAGCGCCCGGAGGAGGCGCCCGGCGCAGCTGTGAACCCATCCGCAGCCGCCGCAAAAGCCGGTGGCGGTGGGGGCCGCGACGACGACGTGGTCCGGCTGCTGCCCGGGCCCTCGGCGGCGCTGGGCGCGGGCGGTTTCGGCGCCGTGCGCGCGGGCGTGTTCCGTGGGCAGCAGGTGCGGTGGCGTGGCTGGGCGAGGGCGGGGATAGGGCTGCTGGTTGGGTGTGCGGCATTCTTCATTCAGCGGTGGGCATGTAGGGCAACCCGCAGACCCCAAGCAGTCATAACAACGCATATTGTGGACCTTCGCCCGGGCTTCACCAGAGCCAGTCTTCCCTGCGCTTCCGCAACCCATCGTGCGTTCAGTTCCTTCCTGCGCGAGCCCCACCCGCTAGCGCGTGGCTGTGCACGGCTGTTGATTGCTATTGCCGGTGGCAGGTGGCTGTGCCAAGCTGTGCAGGGATGAACCTGCGGGGCCTGCCGCCCCGGCTTCGTGCCTTGTCGAATTAATGATAAGCTAATGAATGCTGCTGTGTCTTGTGACATCCATGCATGGTCATATGACGCACGCTGCCGCTCCTCACGCTGCGCGGCAGGTGGCTGTCAAGCTGTACCGGGACCTGCTGGACCTGCCCGGCATCACGGGGGTCAATGTCGAGGAGATACGGGCGTCGTTCGTGCAAGTGCGTGGTGTCGGGGTGCGCTCTGGTTACGTGTTTGTACACAGTACGTACGTGCATACCCATGGATATCTGAAACGTATGATACCATATGTTGGACGCCCTTCGTGGAAGGGCGCACGTTCAGGCGGGGCCGGGATGGATGTAGGGCCGTGGGACGCTAGGGTTGTACCCGCTCGGCCCGGGGCCACATGGCCTCGTGCCCCAGTGCGGGGCCAACGGGCCGTGGGACGCCCGGCACGGGTTCTGGGAGCCCTGCCGCTCCGCCGGGGCTCGACGGCCTCACGACACACATCCCCTCCCGGGCTTGAAGGCCTCGCGACATACTTTCTTCCTTCGCACGACCAGGGCGCCACCAATCCGGGGCGCGACGCGTACGGGGTGGTACTCTATTCCGGCCCCTAAATGTTGAACACATCCCCTCCCGGGCTCGAACTCCTCGCGACACACATCCCCTCCCGGCGGGCTTTCAATACGCTCGGAGGAGAATGCAGATCAGTTCGTTGCCACTGCGGCCCCTCTCGTTGCGGCGTGCCCCCTTGGATAAGGCGCATTGATCGTGTGTTCCAGTGTTAGGTAGAGCAGAACCGGCACAGCACGCCCCGGGTAGAGTGGCGCGTCGGCTGTGCGCGAAGGGAATGCGGTTAAATGCGCCAGTGCGGAAGCGAAGCCCAGCCGTCCAAGGGTATGGTGGCGCGTCGGCCGTGCGGAGAGGGAGTGCGGTTAGATGCGCCAGTGCGAAAGTAAGCGAAGCCCAGCGCCACCCGGAAGGAGCCCAGTGCCCGGCCCAGCCCGCGTCTGTGCGCGGCAGATGCACTCTATCTCCCGGTGTCTGAGGGGCGATGTGACGCGGACTGATTGGCCCCTGTGCGCTCCGACACCCCGCAGGAGCTCGAGGTGCTGGCACGCTGCGAGCACCCCAACATCGTGCGGATGCTGGCGGCGTGTGTGGCGCCGCCGCAGCCGTGCCTGGTGAGTGGCAGCACGTGTAGCCAGTGCCCGTCTCACTCGGCAGATACATACACCGGTAGGCCTCACTGACCCGGCCGCCCAACCTGGGACACGGGCCTCTCTCGGCAAACACACCGGCAGCTGCCCTAATGGTAGCCGCTGGGCTTCCTGGCAAAGCGGATGAGCCTGCCGCCGGTTCTGCCGGTTGGTGTGTGCGTGTGCGGCCAGCTGCTGCGGCGGCTGTCACCCCTCCGCCCCCCTTCCGCTCGCTCCGCCGCCCGCCAGGTCATGGAGCGCATGGAGGGCTCACTGGATAAGGTCCTCTACCGAAATGCGACGCGGGACGCGGCGGGCAGGCTGCAGGGATGCGCGCTGCCGCTGCCGGTGGTGGGTCCGTCCATTTGCTCATGTTGCTGTGGGGTCGTTACGCTGAGGGAACAGTACGAACTTGGCAGCGGAGGTGGGCGGCTGGGTGCCGGAGGCGTGGCGGCACACCGACGTGTTCGTGGAGCTGGCGGGGCGGGCAATGTGTGGCCTCGATGGTCAACACCTTCGGCCGCTGCAGCTCTGCGCGTCTATAGCTTACCCGCCTAGATAGCTGGTGCCGTTGGGTCGTGCATTGTGCCATCACGCTTGGGCCAGAGCACGCACGCGTGCATGTGCCGTACTATACACCTGCTGTACGCCGCTCCTCACTGCAGCTGGCGGCCGTTGCCGCACTGCCACATGTCGCATCACGCACCAATCAAGGAGCCGTACCATGCTGCAGCATGTGTGTTTTGCACGCGTGCGCCACACCCCGGCTGCCCCCGGCCCCCGGCCGGCCTGCTGCCCCGCCGCGTCCCATCGCAGGTAGTGCACATCGCAACTGCGGTCGCAAATGTGAGTCACGGGCAGCACGCACGGCTTGCTTGATTGACGCCTGCTAACTTGGCGCGGCGAGGGCACTCCGGACAGCCACGTACACGCTTGCTAACGGTTTCCATCAAATCTGGCTGCCCAAGTTGGGCGGCTGGGCCGTGCGCTAGTCCCTGCTGCTTCGCTTTCCGCCGCGTCCCACCGCTGCTGGTCGCATGCCTGGTGCCCTCACCCATGCCTACCCCACCACCAGGCGCTATCCTACATGCACCCCACCATCATCCACCGCGACCTCAAGCCCGCCAACGTCCTCATCAACGACCCCTGGGGGCACTGCCCCGTGGTCAAGGTCACGGTGAGGGGGAGATGTGTTGGAGGGGGCTGGCAGGGTGGGATACGTGAGGGCGGGATGAGGGCCGTGGCGGCAACGTGGCTCCACGACGTGCGGTGCCAAGCCCTCGAACCTTGCTGGCCCAACACCCCAGGACTTTGGCCTATCTCGGCTACGCCACACGCTCCTGCGCACCGCCAACCCCGAGGCCGGCACGGTGCGCTGCTAGGACCGCGCGGCTACAGTGCCTTGCAGAATGGCAGTCCAAAACGTGCATTACGAGCACATAATCACAACCCCCGCCATAAATCACACATATCGCTTTCGTGCTGCGTCCCTCCCGCCTTCCCCCCACGCCCACCTCCACTCCCGCTTCCACACCTCCCACCCAGCCCGCCTATGTGGCGCCCGAGTGCTACGACCTGGACGTCGCCGCCATCAGCCACAAGGCGGACGTTTACAGCTTCGGAGTGCTACTGTGGGAGCTGCTTGCGGGTGGGTCATCTTGGAGTTGGGAGCGGGATGGATACCCAAGCGCCCGACTGTGCTTGTGCAGCGGCAAGGCGGCTGTCCCCGGTGTAGCAGCACGTCGCGGGCTGCTGCAAGCCGAAACAGGAACAGAAATAGAAATAGAAGTAGAAATAGAATTAGAAATAGAAATAGGAATAGGAATAGGAATAGGAATAGGAATAGGAATAGGAATAGGAATAGGAATAGGAATAGGAATAGGAATAGGAGTAGGAGTAGGAATAGGAGTAGGAGTAGGAATAGGAGTAGGAGTAGGAGTAGGAGTAGGAGTA
>BDDC01001619.1:1956-18393 GCA_001662425.1 Chlamydomonas sphaeroides
CATTCTTCTTCTACGGTCGGATATTGGGCCCGCAGGCTGCGGATGCCTCCCCTTGTAACTGATCCTTTATTTTCGGTCGACTCTTTGGGTTCGCCAGGGAGTGTGGGGCTTTGCCTCACACATGCCACTGCGGTCTGTTTGTGCCGTCCGCGTGTGTCTTGGACACCGTGTGTCGTGGCCGTCTGTCGCCTGGTTCCTGTCGCTTTCCAGCTTTCGTGCTTTCGCTCCGCGGCCGCCCTGTGCGGTTTGCTTTGCCATCGGCATCCGCCCTGTGCGAACTGCCCTGCCGCTGACTTTGTGACTGCGTGCGTGTGACCGGGGTGGGCCAGGTAGTGTATGGGTTTCAGGGCCGCGTCACGCGGCAGGCGTTGGGCAGTGCAGCAGTCATGTGGTTGGTTTTAACAGGTGGCGTGTCGGCGCTGCTGTCAGTGGGCCTTGGGCTCTTGTCCCGTTGCCCCTGCGGCCACCGCATTGAGCTTTTGCTTGGTTTGGCTTGCGTGCCTGCTTGCGCTGCGTTGTGTGCTGTGTGACATGCGTGGTTTTGACGTTCTGGCGCATCGGTATGTACACGGCAGGTGAACTCCCCTGAAGCCCGAGGGGGGGGGTGTTATGCGGATTCCATTCCCGCTGACTCGGTGCGCACCGATGTGTGGAGGGACAGCTCTGCTCCTCCTGCGGGGGGCGATGTAACAAACTCTTCTTTCTCTTCTTCTTTCCCGCAGGAGTTGAGGCTCAGGACATTGGACCCGCAGGCTCTGGATGCCTCCCCTTGTAGCGGATCCTTTATCCCGCGATAAGGATCAACACCCCATGTAACGATCCTTATCCGGCCCGCGAACTCTTCTTCTTCCACTCCCCACATGACGCTCACAGGTTAGCGGCCTGTCCAGTCATTCACTTAATGGGGGAAGGTGTGGGCGGAGGCGCCCACCAGGGGGATTGCTACCGGCAACCCCTTTTGACCCCGAACCCTCGGGAACGCCTGCAAGGCGGGCGAACACCTGTAAGCCGTACAACGTACGGCATCGACCCCAATATACGTGGCGTAGGTCGGCTAGCTGGGGTATCACGGAGACTCCAGCCCCGGTTTCAAGGGCCGGGCAATGTTTACCTCGCAGGCCGGGTCTCCCGTCCCGTCCGAGCTGCTCCCGTCCCGTCCGAGCTCGGCTATCCTGTCGGCACGTCCAAGGACCGTCCCTTCACCCCTCAAGTTGGCAGGCTACTCCTGTCACTGGAGGTAACATTCCCCCCACCGGCATACAACCGCGGCGATAAGGCCGACGGTAGGGCAGTGAAAGCGCTGCGCGGAAGTAGGCGGTGAAATGGTAGGGGTGATGTGGTTCCGGGTATGGTTCCTCCGCCGAAGCTCTGGCGGCGCCCCCTTGTAGCGATCCTTCTTTATCCTTCCCGCAGCCCTGCCGCCCGCAACGCCTTCGTCTCCCAGCGCTACGGGATTGGCTGCAGCCTTCACCAGCGGCCGGCATCAGGGGGAGGGCATGCCTCCAATCCGCCGGTCACAGAATCAGTCGCGAGAAATCAATCCCAATCCGCGGGAACGGCGTTTCAATCCAAGGGGGCATGCCCACCCTCTGCCTGGCTGCTTACTTCAACTTCGTGGCGAATGTTCTCGGCAGCTCGGCCAATGCCGACCGGGCGCAGCGTGACTCCGGGGGACCGCTGCCCGGTTCGACGCTGCGTGCCCTGTCCGCGTCGACTCAGTACCGCGCGCGGCACCCCGCGGGTCGCGACTACAAGCACCTGTCTTCGGCGCCAGACAGCGGGGCTTGACTTTACCGTGTCTTTGTCCCACCGCTCCTGATGCGCTACGTTATGGCGGCCGCCGTCACCACGAACTCGCCGTCGGACCACCGCCTGGCTACCGTGTGGCATGTGCCTCCTGCCGGCTGCCGCGCGCGCGGCCGTCCTGGTGCCGAAACGCCAAGCCGTCGAGGATGTGTCTTTGCCAGGCCTAGCACGCAGTACCCAGAGCAGGCCAGGGAAGCTTCCCTGCTCTAGTGCACGAACGCCACGAGCACCCCCGCACACGCACACTCATGCATGCACGCATGCAGACCGCACCCCACCGCTGCAACCGCTCTTGGCCCCCTGTCCACCTCCGCCGCAGGACCTCTGCGCCCGCTGCAGCGCTGCGTGCCGCCGCCCCCGTGCAGCGCTGCAGCCGACCTGCCGCAGCCGCGCGCCTCCATTACCCCTGGTTTCAAGCATTACTGTGACTCCCACGCTGGTGAACCGTTGCAAGCCTGTACCGCAGGCACGTCCTGTGACCGCGACATGCACACACCCGCACCACCGATGGCAGTGACTCAAGCTCATGATATGGGTCACTAGCTCCCAGCCACACCGGCCGCCGCCCGCCTACCGACATTGAGCTCCGCCGAGCGCCACCGCACGCCGCAGAACGCCCGGGCACCGTATATCACCCTGCCGCCACCCGCTATCCGGCTGCCCGCAGGCCGCGCCTGGACACCACGCCCGCCCGCCCGCCCTGACCGCCCCTGTCCTGCACCGCACCCGGCGCTCAATGCTTGTAGTACTGATGTTGCCGCGTTTTGTCCTCTCCTCCACGCCCCCTCCCGCCCCCATCCTTCCCCCCTGGCGCCCCGTCCCATCCTCAGCTGGCGGCGCTGGCCGCCGCCGATGCAGAGGCCGCCGCCGCCGAGCCCGGCCCGAAGCCGGCCCGAGGGCCCTGCGCCTTCGCGCCCACGGGCTCCTTGTACACTAGGGTGGCCCCCCGGCACGACCGCAGCAGGCTGACCAGCACCGGCGGCAGCGTCTTGCAGCCCTGGCACGGCAAGCGGCAGCGGCAGCGGCAGTGCGGTAAGGGCGAATGAAGCGCAGCGGGGTGGCCGGCAGCCGCGCTGCCGGCTCTGCAGCTGCAACGATGGTGTGCGCCCATCCCTCCCGCCGGTCCCCACCTGCGGCAGCGCCACGGACAGCAGCTGGATGTGCTGGCCGCCCACCGCCTCTGCGAGCACCTCGTCAAGTGCGCCCTCCATGGACAGCACCCGGTTGACGGAGAAGCCGTGGCTGGACACCAGCAGGTTAAAGTTGTCCAGCGAGCGACGCACGGTGGCGGCCTGCTGCCGCGTCAGGTGTCGAGTGGCCTGCGGCAGGAGGGCGCGGGAGCAGGGACGGGGGAGCATGGCGCGAGTTTCGGTTGGGGAGGACGCCCGGCACCTGGGAGGATGGGGTGAAGCTCGGCGCTCCCCTCGCGTTGCTCGCCTCTCCTTCGCGCCCCACCCTTCCCTGCCCTGGCAGCCGCTCTCACCTGCACCTGCGCCAGCAGCAGCCGGTCCCCCCGCTTGCCGTCCAGCAGGCCAGTGCACAGGAACGACATCATGTTCTTGGCGTGGTTCTCAACCAGCGCTAGGCAGCGCACGCCGCCCGCCGCGCCGCCGGCCTTGATGCTCTTGCTGCCCACGCTGCCGTGCCGCCCGTCCTGCCGCGAGCCGGGCGGCCCCTGCAGCGGCCCCGAGTGCTTGTCGTCGTCGCCCCCGCCGGCGGCGTTGGGCGGCGGCGCGGCGGCCCACTCGGCGCCAATGTCCAGATTCTGGCGGCTGTTGGCAGTGATAACCATGACGGGCACGTGCAGGCGCTTGAGCGCGGAGAGCGTGATGGAGCCGATCACCTGACCGGCGGGGAGGAGCGCAGGGCAGGTAAGGACGCGGGAGGCCGCCGGGAGGCGCGATCGGTCAGCACGGCCCTGTCGCCAGTACGCCACAAGGTCTTGATGAGTGGCGGGCTGGACCTCGCCTGCGGGCCCAGCCTGCGCCCCACATGGGGCCGGCCCCAGCTACAGAGCACAAGCAGGAGCCGCCAAGGCGCGGGCGCCAGCGCTGGACCGGCCCGTGCCGCCCAGCCGAGGCCCAGCCCCTGGCTAGCCCCGACCCAGGTGCCGTTGGTCCAACGGGCGAGCGGCGCCCTGCTGGCCCCGAGGCTCACGTAGTTGAAGTCGTTGGAGGTGAGGTGCTGGCTGCCCATGACCACCATGTGCGCGTCCACGGCGCTGACGTAGTTGTCCATGCAGTCCAGCAGGCCCCACACGCCGCGCACCAGCACCTGGCCCAGCACAGCAGCAGCAGCAGCAGCAGCATCCTGATCCTCAGCAGCAGCGACAGCCACGGTCGCGGTGAGTGAGCGCGATAGGTTGGCTGCACGACCGCAGTGGAGGCCTGGTGCGCTGGAGTGCCCTGGCTTCGTGTCGTTACAGAGCACGGCTCATGGGGGGAGCCCTCGCTGCGGCCCCAAACCGTTATGCGCCGCCGCGCTGCAGCAGCAGCGGCGCCGCCCACCTGCACCGCCGTGTCCACCATGCTCTTGAGCAGGCGCTTCTGGAAGCCCTTGAGCAGCTCCTCCGCATCCGCGCGCTGCAGCTCGTTGGAGCAGCAAGTGACTAGATGGATGGTGTCGCGCCCCGGCCGCGCCACCTGGCCGGCCGCATCAACGGCGGCCGCCGAGACGCGGTTGTTGACCACAAACACCACAAACACCTGCGGGCGGCAGCGCGGAAGCAGCGGCGCGCAGGAGGGGCATGAAGGGTGTTGGACGATGGGAAGAGCGAGGGCGGTGGCTGGGGTTGCGGCGCAGGTGCGGCGACATGGGAGCGGCGCTGCGCTGTCCTGCGCTGTGGGGCGCACCTGGCCGCCTCCCGCCTTGTTGCTGGCGGTGCTGGCCACGAAGTTGAGGCTCTGCGCCTCCGAGCGGCTGGCGGTCAGCATCTCGCGGAACGCCACGTCGTGGTCCTGGGCCTTCAGGGGATGCCAGGGTGGATAGCGGCGCAGCGAAAAGAGCAGTCAATTCGGCGCAGTCAGCGGTTAGCTCCCACCGCGCATCGCCTTGCTCTTCGTGGCCGCAGCAGCAAGAAGTGCAGCCCGCCCCAACAGCACGTGCTTGCTGGCGCCGCCACCTCGCGGCGCACGCACCTGCAGCAGCGGGATGACCTTCTCCAGGTCGTCGGCGGTCAGCAGCACGCCCGGGTTGCTGCGCGCCTGCACCGCCACCGTGCGCGCGCGCGGCGCGGCGGTGAGGTCGCCCAGGTCCATGCTCACGCGCACCAGCTCCTCGTGCAGGCTCAGCTTGGGCCGCAGCGCCGAGGCGTTGGGCAGCAGCGCCGCCAGCGAGGGCACGTGCAGCAGGTAGCGGCTGAGGCCGATGGTCACCTGCGGGGGCCGCGGCAGTGGCGGGGCAGGGCCCAGGTCACGACGGACAGCAAGCACCGGGCAATGATCTCGGACCAAAACGCCGACCACAGCTCGCAGCGGGGAAGTAGCACAGCGCATGCGGGTCAGCGCCGCAGCAGCAGGCGTGTGAGCAGCGGCGCACCGGCGCTGGGCGGCCCGGCCCAGCTCCCCGACGCACCTGGCCGTCCCGGATGGCCCGCAGGTAGTTGACGGCCTCGGTCATCTTGGGCGTGCCCATCTCCGCCAGCCGCAGCTCGATGATGGCGCCGGGCACGTCCGGCACCGGAGCGCCGCCCGCCGACGACAGCCCCAGCCCGCCGCTGCCGCCGGCCGTGAAGGAGCCGTGGCTGAACGACACGCCGCTGCGGCCCGTGGGCGACATGATGGACGGGATGTGGTGGCCGCCGCCGGGGTAGGCGCCGTGGCCGTGGCCGTGGCCGTGGTGCTGCGGGCCGTGCGGCGAGCCGGGGGGCGGGTGCGGCGAGGCGGCGTGGCCCAGGTGGCCAAAGCCCTCGGAGGCGGGCCCCAGGCGGCGCATGACCAGCGAGTCCAGCTGCCGCGCGTCCACCAGGCTGTCGGTGCAGGCCACCTCCAGCACGATGTTGGAGCGGCCGGCCGAGTTGGCGGAGGCGGCCGAGGAGCCGGTGGCGAGGCCGCCCTTGTCCTTGAGCGCCATGCAGTAGGCCTGGGGCGGTGGAGGGAGAGAGGCAGGGCAGGGGGAGCGAGGGCGGGGTCAGAGAGGGCGCAGCGCAGGGCGTGATGCGCGCGCATGGACCCAAGCGAGGGCCTGGCGCATCAAGCCGGCCGCCTGCCCCCCACGCCCGCCCGCGCTGCACCCACCAGCATGGGCACGTCCAGGATGGAGTCGCGGTCCAGCAGGCACAGGTCGCGGGCGCGCCGCGACACCAGCCACTCCACCTTGCGCTCCTGCGGGGCCGCCAGGCACCACAAGCACGCAACAGACAGGCACCACCACGGGTAAGCACGCCGCAACGTGGACCCAACCCCGTGGCCCGCCGCTGCACCGCTTCCCCCGCGCCCGGCTCCATGCACTGCTGGCCCACATCGTTCCACACCGCAGCCCCCCGGCCATGCCCCCGGCCTGCAGGCACCCTCCGGACACCCCCTGCACCCCGCACCTGCAGCAGCGTCAGCGCGGGCTGGTCCAGCGGCTCCGGCGCGCCCTCGGGCCCCACCACGAACGCCTCGCCGGCCCAGGTCAGCTGCAGCATGCTGTAGCCAGTGCCCAGCGGCGCCACGCTGCTGCCGTACTCCTTCTCAAACACCTTGGCGTCGTGGTTGTAGCGGTAGCCCGTGTGCAGCGGTGAGGCCACCAGCAGCACGTTCTCGCGCTTCAGCCTGCGGGCGGCGCCGCGGGGAGGAGACGGGAGTGCCATGGGTTCGTGTCATGGGTTCGTGCCGGAGACAGGGCGCCGGCAGGCGCGGCGGCCAAAGCGTAGCTGACGAGAGGCGCTGGTGCAGCGGGCTTGGCTTGGCATGGCCGGGGGACCGCCGCGCCCACCCGAAGAAGCGGTAGCTCCACAGCTCCTGCACCACCTCCTCCATCTGCTCCTCGTTGATGTGCAGCAGCACCGGCATGGTGGCCAGCGCCTCGGGCCCCGCCAGCGCCTGCACCGCCAACGCCAGCTGGCACAGCACGCGCGCCCCCAGCGTGGGGCCCTGCGTTGCCGGTGTGCGCCAAGGGAGCAGCGGAGCAGTCAGCCGATGCGGTGCGGGGCGGCAGGGTCGGCAGGCCACGCGTGTGGTGCAGGGCGGCGGCATAGGGACTCAGCTCGCAGAGGGCTGCCGCCAGCACCCCAACGGCCGCCACACGTGGCTCCGGCCGCAGCAAGAGGGCCAGCGTAATGGCGGTTGGCCGACCAACACCAACACCCTCCGCGGCCTGGGTGGCGTCAGAGCAACACCCAGAGGCTCCGAGTGCCGCCGGCGTCAGCCCCACCCGGGGCGTACCTGGATGCGGTCCGTCTGCGGCATGATGCCCGGCCGGAAGCGGTCGATGAGCTCCCACGGGTCCGCCGTCCACAGGTCGGCCTGCCGCCGCCGCGGCGTCAGCAGCGACGACGCCACTGGGTTGCTGGCGCTGATGCTGCCGCCGCCGGCGCCAGTGCTTCCGCCCGAGTCGAACCGCTGCAGCGTCCGCGACTTGCCCGACGGCGGCTTGCCGCCGCCGCCAGCAGCGCCTTCGTGCGACGAGGACGACCCCGGCAGCGGCGACGGCGCGGAGGGCGGCGGCGCCGACAGGCCGCCGGTGGGTGCGGCGGAGGGGCTGACGCCGAGGGAGCCTTGCCGCCGCTCGCTGCCGGACAGCACGTCGTCGCCGGCAAAGACCTGCAGGCAGATGGTGCCCTGCCGCAGCCGCCGCACCAGGTCCGCCTGGTAGATGCGGTACTGCTCGCTGTAGCAAAAGCTCTCCAGCTCCGCGGTGTCTGAGTTCTCCACGGCCGCCCACGTCTGCGCCTCCGCCCACTGCGCACGTAGCGGTGTAATGACCAGCGCTCAGCAAGATGTTGCGACGTGGCGCAGGGCCTGGCACCCGGGCACCCCGTGTATGGCCTGCGGCCCCCAAGCCCGAACCCAAAAGGCCCCCAGCCACCCTGACCACCCACCGCGGCGTTGGCCCGGTTGACAAACATGGACAGCATCTGGCCGCTCTTCTTGAGGTTGCTGCTCTCCGTGTCGATCTGCGCCTGCACCGCCATGATCTGACCGTGCTTGGCCGCCACGGCGCTGGTGACGGAGATGCGCGCGTTCAGCGGCCCCGTGGGGCCCGTAGTGACGAGACCCGCCGGCGGCGAGGGGTGGGCGCCGGCGCCGCCGGGCGCCCCGGTCATGCCCGGCCGACCGCTGAAGCGGCGCGCGGCCATGGAGCTGAGGCCGCCGGTCATGGCGGGCGTGTTGGCGTTGGCGAGCGCCGCGGTGACGGAGGCGGGCGGCGGCGGGATGGCGCCCAGCGCGGCGCGGCGGGCCGAGGTGGCGGCGGCGGGGACCACTAGGGGCGCGACGGCCTGGGTCATGGACGACTCTGGAGGGGGCAGGGGCGGGGGCGTACCCAAGGATCACGGACACGCCTTGCAGAGGGCGCAAGGCGGGGCGGTCGCAGCGACGTCCGGCTGAGCGTGCATCTCCGCTCGTGGCAGGTGCCGCCTGCTGCATGGCACATTTCCCCGCCTGCTGCATTGCACATCGCTTCCCCCTTCGCCAGCCAGCCAGCCAGCCGCCGCGCCGCGCACCTCTGCTCCCCGGCGGGCTGTCCTTGGGCGCCGCGCCCCCCGGCATGCTGTTGCGCCGGCCGGTGCCCATGAGCGCCGCCAGCGGCCCCGCCGCCAGGGCGCCCAGCGCGCTGCCGATGCTGGTCCTGGGCGCCGAGCCCGCGCTGCCGCCGCCCCGCGTGGGGCTGCCCGGCGGCGTGCTGTCGCCGCCGCCCAGTCCCAGCCGGACCGCCAGCCCCAGCCGGACCTGCCCGGCCGACAGGCCCAGCGCCGGCGGGCCGCCGCCGCCGCCAGCGCCGCTGCCTCCAAGCGGCGAGCTGAGCGCTGCCGGTGGCGGCGGCGGCAGAGTGCCGGGCGAGGAGGGCAGCGGGTTGCGTGAGCGCATGGGCGAGCCGCCGGCACCCGAGCCAGCGAATATGCCGCTGTCGGAGCCGCGCGAGATGCTGCGCGTGCTGCGGCCCGAGGACAGCGCGCCGGCGCGCGTGTTGGCGTGGCCGTGGGGGTTGGCCGCCGCGACCTGGTTGGAGCCCTGCCGCACAAAGCTGCCCTGCCGGGAGGTGCTGCTGCAGGGCGGTGCGGCGGGGGCAACGGACGCAGAGCAGACACGTGGGCGTCAGGCAAGTAGCACTGACGGCGGCGTTTGGGACCGACCGACGTGCGCCCGACCTCGCCCCCGGAACTTGTATTGCCGGACCATGCCCCGTCCCGCACTCACGGCGAGCCCAGGGTGGCGGGCCAGGGCGAGCTGTCGTCCGCCAGCGCCCCCGAGTTGTGCGGCAGCAGCGTGTGAGTGCTGCCCGAGCCATTGCGGCAGATCATGTCCTCCAGGGCTTGCTGCGGCGGGAGGGCGAGGGCAGGGAGGGCGCAGGGCCAGGTCCGTTGGGGGAATGATGGGGATGAGGGATGGCCCCGGTCCTAGTCCTGCCCGAAGCTCTGCAGCAGGGGTGCTCCTTCCACGAACCCCTGTCCACGGCGGCCCTGCCGCGACGCCCCATCCTCACCCACCCATCCCAAACACACAGACACACATACGGCCCCCCACCTTCGCCCCGTCCAGCTCCTCCTTGACGCCCGTGTACTTGCGCTGCTCGTCCACGAAGCGCACCAGGTCGTCCGCCAGCACCCGGGGGATCATGAACCCCAGGTTGTCCAGCCTGCCGGCGGAGGGCAGAGGCGGGGGTGCAGGGCGAGCGGCACGCGGCGCGGTGAGGCTGCAGCAGTGGACCGCGCCTGCGCTGTCAAAGTGTGTCAAGCGCGACGGGCTGCTCCCCCAGCTCTGCTGCTGCCGGCCGGCCCTGCGCCACACGCTGGGGAAGTGGTGCAAGCAGGGCTGACTCCATCGGGCCCAGGCCCTGCTGTCCTCATGGCCGCTGCCCAGCCCCCTGCCGAGCTCCGGCATGCCCTCTCATGATGGCCGGGCCCGGGCGGAGGCGGCTCACTTGTTGCCGGCGCGCTGCCTCCGCTTGCCGCGGCGCAGGTAGCACACGGTCATGACGATGAGCATCACCCGCCGCCTCGCGGCCCACATGCGCAGCCGCCAGGGCGCCACGGGGATGGTCACCGTGATGTGGCCTTGGCCTGGGGGCAGCGGGCGTGGGTAGGGCACGGACCGCATGGTGACGAGCCGCGCACGGCGGGGGAGGGCCTGCTCGGCGCCTGGCAGCCTGGAAGCCTGGCAGCCGCTGCAGGCGACGCCGGGGTGCTCACCATAGGGCCGGCGGACCACGACCCCGGGCGCTGTCCTCCAGCCGGGGCCGGCAGATGGCGGCTTAGGCCCCACCCTGCGGCAGAGGGCGGCGCAGGCGGGGGCTGTCATGACACACCTGCCGCCGGCCAGCTGCGGCGCTGTTTGCCAAGGCAGAACGTATGCGGACCCCATCCCACGCCTCCGCTGCTCGCCGCTGTGCATTGTGGGCAAGCCGCCGGCCCTCCACCGAGGCCCTGTGGCCAGCAGCCACGCGCCGCAGCCAAACCCTGCCGCTCAACCCCGCCGGCCACGCACCCGCGGTCGTACACGGTGCCCAGCTTGGGCAGCAGTGCCGCTGCCGCCGCCGCCGCGTCCTCGCCCTCTGCCGCGGCGATGGCGGCGAGGTGCGCGGCACGCTCCGACTCCAGCTGCGCGCGCTCGTGGGCGCGCTTCTCCGTCGCCAGCATGAAGCCGGTGTACTTGGCTGGAGGTGTGGGGTGGAGCAGGGGCGGCGGCAGGTGTGCGCGCATGTGTTGGGGCGAGGTGTGGGCCGGGGTGGCTGCTGGGCTGGCTCAGGATGCGTGGTTGGGGTGGCTGGGCCGCTGGGCAGCGGCGGCGGTCGCAGGAACTTGGTGGGGTGGCGGAGCGCATGCTCACCCTCCACTTTGGGTGCGGGCGGCGGCACGAGCACCTCCTGCGGGTGGATTGGGGTAGGGGCTCTCCGTTAAGGACTGCGGGCGCTATGCTGCGGACGGCAAGGCACCAGCAGATTGGTGACTCAGCTAGAGCGGTGTTTGGTATGTGCACTGAGGCAGGCAACAAGTGTGCCACCGCTGCCGCTGGTCACAGGCGCAAGGATGCTGCCGTGTGTGTGCATTCGACCAGCCCACCACCGGCACATTCGTCCGCTCAGAGCCCTAGGCGGTGGGTGTGTCCAGCACGCAGCCCCGGGTATCGGGTACGCCGCACACCTGCATTTCATCACCCTGTTTTTTGAGAGATTCCTGTGTCAATGCAACAGCATGGAAGCGGCGAATCAGCAAGACCGCATAGCATGAGCGTGCCACATGTGCGAACCCGCAACGCACCGCCAGTAGCTGTAGCTTCGCGCTGAAGCTCTGGCCTCTTGCAACAGGCGCTCTATTGAGTCCACCTGCAAAACATAGCCTGCGTAAGGCTACGGAAGTCGTGCCGCGGCCCATGCTTGCGCTCCTACCAAGCTTGTCAAGCTCCCTGACACGATCACTCCTCCAGTCCTCGGCAACATACTCCTCGTAGTTCGGCTGCTCGCTGAGCAGCGCTGTTGATATCTCGTTCCCCATTGCAAATTCTAGGCCCTATACAGCCCAAGGATTGCAGAGTATCAATTATACAGAAGTCCTGGAAGTCAGCGGTGGTGACTGGTAGTGTGGGTGCAACATCGCCAGTCTGAGTCAACAGAACGCGCTGTGTGTATGCATGGTATGTGATGATATGTGCGGGTGGTGGGTTCCGTCGTCGGGACTTGCGGCATGGCGACTGGCAGGCAGCCGAACGGGCGATGCCCGAACCCGGCCGCCCCCACTTACGGCCCAAACCGCCAACCTCCGGCAGCGTCGTGTGCAGCAGACTCGCATCCCCTGCCGTCACCAGCCAACGGGCAGCCAAGCTTGTCTTCCCGGCTCACCCTTCTGATTGATTAGTTCTCTTCCCAGCCCTGCCATGCCTAGGGCTCACAGGGGGCAGCATGCGGCTGCAACGCACGCGCGCTGCGAGCCGCCATTGAGCAAGAGCCAACGCGATACGCCGCAAGCCGTCTCAAGCCGCGTCTGATATGTCACCCATGCAGGTCAAGCTGCTGTGATCTTGCACGCCGAACTCCGTCCACGCTGGGCTTACTTGTAGCGAGTCACCCAGCCCGGTGCCCCAGTCGGGCATGGGCAGCACCTCCACGACGGGAGGCCCCTGTCGTACGGCCCCAGGACACCGGCCCCTGCCACGCGGCTCTCGCCGTACACCCCCTGCCCGGCCCTGCACCCAAGTCACTTCCAGCCGCGCGGCCGGCACGCCTCGTGCCACGCCGCTGCAACCGCCTGCGAGTCAGCAACCCTGCGCCCCAACAGCCAGCCCTCCACAGCCCCTCGAGCCACCTGCCCGCCTCGCGCCTGGCCCGCGCCAGCCTCCTCAGAGCACGAACCCTTGCCTTGCCCCCGCCCCCCTTAGTCCGCCTGGCTAGGCCCCTGCGTCATAAGCAGCCCCCGCATCAGCACCCCTGCGCCGCCCTGGCTCCCGCCCTCCACCCCCTGCGACCCCCACTGCGGCTCCGACTCGGGCACGAACTCCTCCTGGCTCCCCGCCGCCCCCGCCGCCGGCGCGCTGCCGTGCGCGCTGCCGGCAAGCTCTGACCCGGGCGCGGCTGCGCTACTGCCGCACGCCAGCGGCGCAGCGCCGGGTTCGCCGTCGGCGGCGGAAGCGAGCGTGCCTGGGCCGGCCTGCGCTGCGTCGCCGGAGGCGGGCTGCGTAGCCGAGGCCGCCAACGCCAGCAGCTCGTCATCCAGGGCGTCCTGCATCTGGGATGGGGGCTGCGGCTGCGGCAGCGGCTGCGTCGGCGGGATGGCGGCGGCGCCGCCGGCCTGCGAGCGCACAAGCGCCTCCGCCTCCTCCGTGCCCATGGCCGCCAGAGCAAGCAGCTCCTCGTCCTCGTCGGCGCCTGACGGCGCCGCCGCCGCCGTCAGCTCCGCCGGCGGCACGGCGTCGGCGGCGGCGCTCGGGTCCGCCGCCAGGGCCATCAGCTCCTCGTCGGTGATCATCTCGACGGCTACCGGCGCCGCCGGGGCCTCGCCGCCAGCGCCACTGACGCCCGCCTCCGGCTGCGCCGGCTCGCCCATCCCGGGCCCCTCGCCGTCCATTGCCGCCAAGGCCACCAGCTCCTCGTCCGTGACGCCGCCCGGCACCTGCTGCGCCGCCGCCGCCACCTGCGGCAGCGGCGCCGGGACCTCCATCGCAGCCGCCAGCAGCTCCTCGTCCGTGACGCCACCGGCTGGCGGCGCCGCCACCGGCGGCGGCTGCGGCGGCGCCGCCACATGGTCGACATCCTCCATCGCCAGCGCCATGAGCTCCTCGTCTGTGATAGGCTGTGCCCCGCCGGCGGCGGCACCGGCGGCCGGCGGTGGCTGCGGCGCCGCCGTCACCTCGTCCGCAATGTCAAACAGGTCGTCAACGTCCATCTCGCTGCCGCGGCCCATCGCCGCCGCGGGCGGCCGCGCCTGGCGCTGCTGCGGCCGCGCCGCCGGCGCCCCGCCCTCCAGCTCCTCCATCGCGGATATGGCCGCCTCCTGCGCGACATAGCATGATCGAAAGAGGTCGCGAGGGCCAGAGTGCGGAGCATAGAACGGCAGCGCGGCGAGCGCGCAACGCATGGGTTACTAGGCGCAGGGGCCCAAGTCCGCCCCGGCTTCGTGTTCTCGTAGCACGACGCGGCGCGCAGTCGCGTCCCGCAGGCGGCGGCGGCCCGCGGCCCCTGCCCCCGGCCCCACCGCAGCGGCCACCTCACGGCGCGGGTGCTCTGTGCGCCCTCCCCTCCCCCTCCCTGCACTGCGCCCTCCCCGCCCCCTCCCTGCACTGCAACCACCAACCGCTAATGCGGCACCCACCCACTCCGCCTCCTGCTGCAGAGCCACCAGCTCGTCGTCCTCGTCCGGTGCGCCGCCGGGGGCAGCCGCGCCGGGGCCAGCGGCGGCGCCGGGACCGGGGCGAGCGCCGGCGGCGGCAGCGGGCGTCTGTCGGGAGGCCGGGCGGGCGCGCGCGCGTCAGGGCACGAGGGCTGCTGCTACACTGCACGCGTGCTGCAGGGCACGAGGGCTGCTGCTACACTGCACGCGTGCTGCAGGGCACGAGGGCTGCTGCTACACTGCACGCGTGCTGCAGGGCACGAGGGTTGCTGCTACACTGCACGCGTGCTGCAGGGCACGAGGGCTGCTGCTACACTGCACGCGTGCTGCAGGGCGCTGGGGCGCCAGGCCGGGGCAGCGCCGGCCGTGTGTTCATGCTGAAGGAAGGTAATGGAGTAATACGCGCGCGGAGAGGGCGGTGACGGGGGCTGCCGGGCAGCAGCGGCTGGCGGCTCACCCTGGGCTGCACCGCCGCGGCGGCGGGGCCCTGGTCGGGCTGCGCGCCCTGGTCCTGCTCGGGCTGCTCCTCGGAGGGGAAGATGAGGCCCAGCAGGTTCTGCCGCATGCTGCCCAGCTTGGCCTGGGGACAGAGGCGGCGCGGGTGGGGGTGGGGGGTTTGGGCTGGCCTGGGTTAGAGAAGAGGAAGAGAGCGTGGCGGCTCGTGCGGGTGTGCGTGGCAAGGCTGGCAGCGACCCACGACAACCCACCCCAGGGCGAGGGAGACAACCGGGGACCTGCCTGCTGTGCGCTTGCCGAGGTCGCACCTGCTCGTCCCCGTCCCCATACGCCGCTGGGTCGCGCCCTAGCGGCCCCGCTGGCCGCCCCCTGCCGCACCCACCTTGACGATCTTGCTGCGGCCCGCCTTCTCCAGCTTGAGCACAAAGGTGTCAAAGTCGCCGTAGGGGTAGAAGCGGCGCTGCCACCGCTCGTACGCCTCCAGCAGCAGACGCAGGTCCGCGACCTGACAGGGGGCGACAGGGGCAGAGGAGCGGGCCGGGTCGGGGAGGGGGCCCAGAAGGGAGGGAGGCCGGGCCGGGTGGCAATGGCCCGTCGCTCGCGTGGAGCACAGGGCGGGGCGGCCGGCGGCGGGCCGCTGTGCGCGGCGCCAAGGCACTTGCGCCGCCGCCGGGCAACCGGCACGGCGGTCAACGGGTAGCGGCGTGTGTTCGCCGCCAGCCTGCAGTGCCCCTGCCCCCCTGCCTCCCTGCCTCCCTGCCCCACTGGCCCCGGCCGCACCTCGTGGCCCTCCCCCTGGCACTGCTCCTGGAAGGTGGGCACCAGCTTGTGCCAGATGTCGTTGAAGCCGCCCTCCGCCTGGGGGTGAGGGCGAAGGTGAGGGTGAAGCAGGGCAGGGCAGGCCAGGCCAGGCTGGAGGGGCACTCATTCAGGCGCAGCTGCCAGCAGTTCGGGGAGCTCGGCGCCGCATTGCCCCTGTGCGCATGTAGCCCCAAATGCCCCAGCGCACCTCAAGCAGGTCCAGGTCTAGCTTGGGGTCCTTCTTTCGCGGCGCGCGGATGGGCTTTTCCGCCGCGTTCGGCTGCCCAGGCCGGGGTGCGGGCTGGCCGGGGCTTCCGCCTTGCCTGCAGTGAGTTTGCAGTGCAAAGGCGACGGAGTCCCAGCGGAGCCCGTTTGCTGATGTCACTTGAGTTTCTGTCCTAGTTGCGCATGCTGAAGCTCGCGCGTGCGAGCTGCGAGCTGTCAATGGCCAGCGACAGCTGCTTGTTAGCACGCTCACCCGGCAGCGACGTCCATGTCCACATCCATTGTGGTCTCTACGGCCGCGGCCGCGCGCTTCGGCGGTGCCGCTCCGGGCCGAGCGCGCGGCGGCATTGCGCTTGAGTCGAGAGCTCTCTGAACAATTCGATATTCGATGCAAACGCATACAATTTTGGCGAACGTCAAGCTCTATGTTAAAAGGCAATAGCGCTCGCTGGGCTCGGCACCGAGAGTTCGCGCCAAATCGGCATGCACACAAACCCTGGTGGTCGTCCCTCGCTGCCCCTGCGCCCCACTGCCATGTCCTGTGAGGCCCTGGCCCGATCGCGGGATCCTCTGCACAACCATGCCATCCCTTCGGTGACCTCGCTTCCCTCTCCTATCGGCCGCAACACCTTGCACGTGACAGCCCGGCCCCAACCGGCCCCACTCCGCTGGCTGGGGCCGCCATCCCACGCTCCTCCTTTCTCCGCCCCCCAACCCACACCTTCGTACGCCTCCTCCACCCAGGCATACCTCTTCAGTTATGGTTCTTCACAGCGGTCACATCCTCCCTCCCGCTCACCGCCGACAGGCGCGCCCACCTGCCCGCCCTGCTCATCCAACGCCCCCTATCTTCACCACCATCGCCCCGCAGTGCCCAGCCAGGCAGCCTCACACGGCCACGGCTCGGTTCCACCTCGCTTCTGCGACCGGCTTCACAGCCCCGCAGCAACACGCGTTGCAGTGCCAGGCACCCCGCCCGGGCCGCATGCCGGCACTACAAGGCACCAGCTGGGCGGTCAAGCACACATCCAGCGCCTCACAGCGCCGCCCCCTCCCTCGCGGCCGCATCACTGCAGTATGAGGCACCACAGCTCGGCGGTGAAGGCGGCGATGAGCGCTGGCTGCCACGCCCAGGTGGCCCAGGGCCGGCCCGCCAGCTTGCGGCTGAGCGCGGCCGAGGCGGCGGC
>BDDC01001620.1:7168-22796 GCA_001662425.1 Chlamydomonas sphaeroides
CTGGTGGTGGTGGTGGTGGTGGCGGTGGCGATGGCGGTGGCGGGGGCGGCGACGGCGGCGGCGGCAGCAGCTTTGGTGGCGTCCACACCGCCCGCAGGCGCGCCAGTGGCTGGGGCCTCTTGCCTCCAGATCTCCTCGGCGGGGGCGGCCATCGCGCCCGCGGCGCCGCCGTCAGCCAGCGCTGGCAGCTCATGGCCGCCGCTGCCGCTGGCCGCCGCCGCCCCACCGCCCGGCTGGGCGTCCCCCATCGCCTCGCTAAACAGTCGTGGGCTCAGCCCGTTCAGTGAGTCGAGCGAGCCAGCCCCGTCGCTGGCCTCGCCGTCCGTACCGCCGGCGGCGCTGCTGGCGTCGACGTCCGCGCCGTCGGCGGCGGCGCGCGGAGCAGGGCGCAGCCGCAGCGCCGCCGGGCTGAGCGGCGCGGCGGCGGCGGCGGCGCGGTGCGAGCCAGAGCATGATCCCGAGGTGCTGGCGGACAGGGTACGTTGGGGCTCCATGAACCGGCCGCCTGCGATCGGGAGCGCAGGTGGTTGATCACGAGCCGTTGCAGGAGGGGTGCGGGGTTGGTTCCAGTACGACAACTAGGGAGGCTGCCGTACTACGGCTCTACGGCACCGCCAGGGCGCCGCCGCGACCGGCTACTCCGGCCGCCGGAGAGCGCAGGCGCGAGGCGCTGCGGCCTCACCTTTGGCCGGCCCGCGGCCCACCAGCCTCCGCATGGAGCTCGTCAGCGCCCGGCCGCCGCGCTCCACGAGGCCGCGGCCGCTGAGCGTCGCGGCCAGGAGCACGTGACTGCTGCCGCCGCCCACAACGCTGGGGAAGCCAGCGGCGCCGCCGGTGAGGCCGCCGTTACCGGTATGGCGGCCGCCGCAGACCCGCGGCGCAACCTGCTCGCGCAGCGCCTCTAGCGTCTCGCCCCAGCTGAGCGGGTTGGCGGCGGCGGCGTCGCCGCCGGCGCCGCTGCCGGAGCCGCCGCCGGCGCGCTGCACGCCGGCGTTGCCGTCGCCGCGCGGTGGCGGCGGGGTGACGGCGCCGCTGACGCTGGCCCACCGTGCCGTCCTCGGGCTCATCAGCGCCTGCAGAACGACATCGGCGGCGGCGGCCGCACCTTCGGCGGCCTCAGCGAAGGCGCGCACCTTCTGCCGCTGCAGCCGCGCGTTGCGGTCGGGGCGGTGGCTGCGGCCGCCGCCGACGGCGGCGTCGGCGCTGCCCCGCGCCATCGCCATGTCCGAGCACACCAGCTCATCCGACGCTGACGTCGGGGTCCGGCTGAAGAGCTCCGTGCTGTGTGCTGGAGGGTCCCCGCTGCAGCGGCTGCCGCCACCGCCGCCGCCGCCGCCGAAGCTTGCCAGAGTACTGCTGTCGAGCGACGCGCGGCGGCCGTTGACGCGCCGGGCGTCGCTGGCTGCGTTGGCGGCGGCGGCGGCTGGCGGCGCGACCGCCGCATCGAAGAGGTGGTGGTGGGGGCGGCGGAGGTGGTGGTGCTGGTCATGGGGGTGCTGGTGAGGGGCATTGTGGTGCTGCGCCGCCACGATCGGGGCTGGGCCTGCAAGTCGCGAGGGCGAAGGGCAGCGGCGCAACGTTACAGTTCTAGCCGTCGTACTAACCGACACACGAGGCCGGGCCAACTGTCCTCGACAGCTGGCCGGTGGACGGCAACACGACGGCCTCTCCACGCCACAAGACGCTCACCCGTCAGGTCCAAGCTGCCGCTGCGCTCGCCAGCGCCGCTGCGCTCACCGCCGCCGCGCCGCCCCGTCAGACGGGACAGCAGCAGCGCGTCGTGCATGTCGTACAGCTCTGTCGTACGCCACCCCGCGCTCGACATGAGTAAGCTGCCGTACCGCTCGACGGCGCCGCGCATGGCGTGCTGCCCGCTGCCGCCGGTGGAGGCGCCGCCGCCGCCACGGCTGCTGTGCACGGAGCCGTCGAAGGTTCCAAGGAGGGCCGAGGCCTCGCCATCGAGGTCTTCAAGCACCGCCGACTGCAAGCCGACGGTGGCATTGCCGCCGCTAAGCAGCTTCTGCTGCTGGCGGTGCTGCTCCCGCTGCAGCCGTGACGGCGGCAGCGCAGAGATGACGTTGGCGCCCGTGGTGCTGACGCCGCCTGCCGTACAGGCGCCGCCGTTGGAAGCTGCCGTGAAGCCGGTGAGGTCCGTCCACGAGCGGTGGCGCCCGCTGACAGAGCTGTCGCTGCCGTCGGCGGCGTGGGCGATGCCGCTGGGCCCAAAGGGCAGCGCCACGCTCCTGCCCAGGAAGGAGCCTGGCCGCGAGCCAAAGCCCAACACGTTGCTCTCCGCGCTGCCGCCGACTCCCACGCGGTAGAGGGAGTCTGGTAGCGCGTGCATGGCCCCCGCCAGCGGCCGCGGCAGTGGAGTGCTGTGGCTCAGGCCAAGGCTGGCGGCGGCGACGCCGCTGCCGCCGCCGCTGGCGTTCCCGATGAACGCGCTGTGCTGGCCTGGGGGTTTGGGGACGTGGGGCGGGTGGAGCGGGCCGCGCGGCGAGGGTTATCACGGCATGGGATGCCGAGGGTAATGCCGGGAGTGCAAGGAAGAGTATGTGCGGGAGGTACAGGGCCGGACCGCAGGCGGCTGCCGGCTGCAGGGTGCCGCACTGCAACGTTGCGGCTGCGCGCGTGCGGGCTCGGGAAACTAGCAACTGCGGCATCGCTAGGCCAAACTGGCTAGGTGAAAGGTCAGGCATTCGGGCGTACGTGCTACGTGGGCCCAGGCTCGGGCTGGAGGCGCGCGGCGCAGCAGACGCTTCCGTTGCGACCGTCGCACCGCTGATGGCGTTGTTGTGGGACGACGTGTGAGACGAGGCCGACGGCCTCCCGCCGGGCGCTGCCTCAGCATCGCAGGATGGTGCGTGGTCCTCAGCTGCGGGCTCCGCGCCCCAGCGCGGTTGCGCCCGCAGCTGCAAGCCCGCTGCGTCTGGGCCGGCGGCATCGGCTAGGTCGGAGCTGGCGTGAGGAGCGAGGCCGCGGCGATGTCGCACGGCCGCAAGAAGGGCTGCTTCCGCCTGCAGCACGGCAGCTGTGGCGCCGTGGCGAGACGCTGTCGCGCCAGCGGGCTGGTCTGACGCCATCCCAGTTCCGGTATGTGGGCAGCTGGCGCAGGACGGGGCTCCGTTGTTCAGCAGCTAGCACCGCTTACTGCAAGGTAGGTCGGCTGCTTAGCGTCCTCGCCGAAAGAGGCCGGCCGAAACATGCACTTCGACGGCGCTGAGCGCAGAGACACTGGTTCGTGGCTTCGAGTTATAAAGATGTATGTCGGCGACTGCCACAGCTCGAGAGCCCGCTGTATGAGGCACGACAGCCGGAACGCGAAATAGTGTGTTCACTTCCTGCTTTTCAAGACAGTCGAGGTCTCACAAGCAGCCTTGAATCTGCAGCTTGAGCGCCTCTTACTTCTCTTGTCGCGGGCTGGCGCGTGGATGTCGATGGCTGCCAATAGCCAGAGTGCATATATAATAGACAGAATTCAGCGTTCAGGGTTGCAACGTCGCGCACGCAGCGGCTTGGTGTGCAAATAACGGGGTTTGGAGCGCGTAATTTGCACAGCGTGCGGCAGTACGTACGCACCCACCCCGTTTCCGAGCGCGCACGAAACTTTGTGTCGCGGACCCGTCGACCCCATCCGCCATCCGCACCAGTCCTTTGGACTTACCCCTGACCTGCCGTGAATCCACGTGCGTACGTCGCTGAGGCTGACAGGACGGCGATGGAGCGCATGTCGAGGTCGCTAATAACGTGACCAGCTGCAGCGTTGCTTCTTCTGCGGCCCGATACACTGCTCGTCGCTCTCAGCTTAACCTGGTCAACAGCAGCCGCCTGGTGCAGCTGTGGAAGTTTGCGCCAGGAGAGGCCTCCTGGATTGTGCCAGCCCTCGCCCTGGCAGCCGTCGTTGGCTCAACAGCAGACCGCTAGCCTGGCGTTTAGTTGCATTGCCGCCCAAAGTGGAAGCGCTAGCTCCGCCCAGGAGCTGGTCGGCGAGCACGGCTGGATGGCACCGCTGCGCGCCGCCGCCGAGGCAGCCGCCGCCGGGTGGGAGGCAGGCACAGGGCCCAGGCAGGCAGGGTTTGAGGGGTCTTGCCAAACACACCCACGGCCCCGGGGCACACGCTGCAGGCACGTGCGACCATACTACCGCAGAACTCATATTCGTAGGCAGAGCACTTGGCATCTTACTCACTTGACACCCACACAAGCACACACCGATCGCGCGGACACGCGCACGCTGGCGCCCTTCAGCAGCGGCACACACGGCCGCAACAGATGATGGTCATGCCCGTACATTTGCCGCCGACGCCAGCACCAGGCATAGGCACTGACGCACCCGGAGGCACCTCCTGCCAGACACCGCGCCCGCCCCGCCCCGGCCCCCTTCGCGACACAGCGTCGGGAGCGCACCCGGACTGACCGATGCCGCCGCGACCCATGCCCCCGGAGCTCCGCACGGCCAGCCACCCATCCGTAAAAAGATGGCCGCTACCGCTCCACGCCTCGCCCTGCGCTCGCTGCGCGCCGTCAGTCCTTAGCCGCTGGCAGCCGGAGCTCCGGCAGCATGGTAACAATGCGACGGGTGATGCGGCCCTCGCGCGGCAACACCGAGCGAGGCAGGACCCGGCCATCCAGCCACGGCCCCCAGCCCCGCCTGCTCCTGGGACTATTCCTGCCGAGGGGCAGGGCGGGCGCGAGGGTGGTGAACACAACAGCCAGCCAGCGACCCACGGGGCATGGCAGGGCCGACGCCGTGTGCGCGCAAGGACCCAAACCTGCAGCCCACCTCGTCGCGCCCTCGCTTGCCGAGCGTCCGCAGCGCCGTGCGCAGGTTCCGCTGCTGCTGCTGCTCCATGTCCTGGCAGCGCACCGCCAGCAGCCGGCTCTGCTCCGCCAGCGCCTTCATGCACTCCTGGTGCCGCAGCCGCGCCCTGTCCGCCTCGGCCGCCTGCTCCGCCCGCATGCGCTGCATCTCGTTGCGCGTGCTGTCCAACTTGGACTCCATGTTGGCCCCGTCCGTCAAGCTCGTGTCCTGGCGCGCTCCGGCGTTTGTCCGTGATAGCAGGCCGCCCACGGGCGTCCGCTGGGGAGGTACGGCGGGGCGGCGTAGAAGGGGGAGGGCCGGTAGCAGCAGTCTGGGCTGCCCGTCGAGGTGTTGGCGCATGCCACAGACGCCGTGATGCGTCCCGGCCAAAGGGCGAGACGAGCAAGGCTGAGCCCCCACCATCGCCGGGCTGAGGGCTTCCATCCTGCGCTTCCCCGACGATGCTGGCCTGGCCCCCCCCCAGATCGCCGAAGCGCACATGATTCCATGCAGGTGTGCTAGTGGAGGTTAAGAGGAGATGCTTGCGCCATCCACGGAGACCCAGGCCACTGCGGCGGCGCACCTCGCTGTGCGGGCTGTTCCCGTTGGGCTTGACGTTGACAGCCACGGTCATCACCGTGGTGTCCGGGCCCACGACGGCGACCGTCGGCAGCAGCAGGCCGTCCAAGAGCTTGCGCTGCGGAAGTACGGCGGGGCGGCAGGGAGGGGGAAGGGTAAGCAGCAGCAAAAAGAATAGACGACGCGACATGCATGAGCAGCCAGCTTGACACGTCCCTACAAAGCGACCCCTGCGGTGCAAGCGCTCGCAGTGCTACGCGGCTCGGCCTGTTCCTTGCATCCCCGATTGTTGCTCCCTCCCACAGCTCCCTCCCCTGACGCCCCACAGTGGTCTTGTGGTCGTGCAGCTCCCGCCGGGCCGCGTCCAGGTCCAGCTGGTCGGCGGGGGCCAGCTTCTGCAGCGCCGCCAGCACCGCGCCGGCCGCCGACAGACCCAGCACGATCAGCGCAGAGGGGCTGCCTACAGCAGGGAGGGTCAACGACGCGGGTCGGCCAGCGCAAAAGAAGGGGCCCACAGGGCAAGCCGCACACAGACACCGCTGGGCTTCGTACCCAGCACTGGTTCAGATTAACTAACACAGCCGTGCTTGCTACGCGAGACCAACGTGTTGCGAACACCCGTCAGCGCGGCCGCTATCGTACGCTTCTAGGCTCGCCCCGACCGGCTGCCTTTCCCAATGCCCCGCCTCGCCGCCCTCACCCATGCGCCCGAGCCGGCCCGCCACCGCCTCCTCCGCCGCCACGCGCCACAGGCACCGCGTATCCTTGTGGCACGCGGCCAGGCGCGAGCCCTCGGCCTGCCGCAGCACCGGCAGCGGCTTGTTGTCGCCGCGGGGGCTGGCGCAGCCGAGCACCTGCTGCAGCTGCGTGCTGGCGCCGCCCTTGGTGAGCAGGTGGTGGGCGGTGGCCCACATGCAGCTGGCCGCCTGAGCCATCTTCTGCTGGCGCGAAGCCACCATCGCGCCGCTCATGCTGGCCAGCTGCATGCCCAGCAGCTCGTACACCTCCAGCAGGCCGCCGCGCTCCAGCACGGCAGCCGCGGGGTCGAACACCAGCTCGCGCAGCTCGGTCAGCCCGTCGCCCAGGCTGCCGCGGAGCGCCTGGCCCAGCTGCGCCAGCTGGCCCTCGACCACCGCCCGCTCCTGCTCGAGCGCGGCCCGGGCCTGCATCGCCGCCTGCTCCTCCGCCAGCCACCGCTGGTGGCGGTACGAGCCAGGCACCAGCGTCAGCATGTGCCCGCGCGCCTCCGAGATGCCGGCCTCCAGCGCGGCCTGCTCATCCCGCACGTACTCCAGATAGGCCGTGCGCACCCGTAGCTCCACTTCCTCCCAGTCGACCACAGTGCCCGCGCACGAGATAAGCTGAAACCAGAGCAGGGCGCTGGGCAGGAAGGTCTGGGTGGCAGGACGGGGAGGAAAAAAGCAGGGAGGGCAGCTGGGGTAAAGGCGGGGAACGAACAAAACAACTGCAATCACCAGTCGCGCAACACATGTTGCGGCCCGCGCCAGGTGTACGTAGCATCAGCGCTTCCGCCATGCGGGTCGTCCTCCCGCCTTGTCCCCACCCGCCTGACGTGCATCGCCTTGCTGACCAGCGTGGTGCTGACGAGCCACCACAGCACGCCGCGCGCCGAGTGCTGCAAGTCGGGGTGGCGCAGGCGCTCCAGCAGCTCCGTGGCGCACTGGGCGACAGCGGGGGGCACCAAGGCGCTGCCGCCGCCGGCCTGCGCCGAGCGGTTGGCGGGGCTGGCGGGCAGCTGCGCAGCCACGAGCACGGTCGCGGCCAGGGCCAGGCCGGGCGCCATGTGGAAGTTCTCGTACATGGCGGCCATGTGTGGCTGCGCTAGCGCGTTGGCCAGGCCGCTGAAGCTCGACACGAAAGACGGCAGTGGCGCGGGCAGGGGGCCGGGCTCAGGGGAGATAAGCGCGAGAGGAAGGGGAGGGCAGCGGAGGGTGCCGTAAGGGGTAACCGCGTGCGCGTGTGGTCGGAAGGGCATAAATGGGCCGGAAGGGGGCAACCAAGGGGCCCGCGGTGGGCTTCATCAGGAGCTAGCCGCTGGGCGGTCGAGCCACAGCAGACCCTACTGCAGGCCGCACAGCCCCGCGGCCGATCCCGCTTGGCCGCTGCGCTGCGCTGCGGCTGTGCGTCCCCCGCGCACCTTCTACGACGGTGACGCTGTCGCCCTCCACCATCATCGTGTTGCTGCCCCTGAGCCCGCCCTCCGCGATGCCCAGCGCCTCCACCATCAACACCTTGCCACGAGCCTCGCTGGCCGCCGCCGCGCCCTCCCAGTCCCGGGCGTAACCCGCGGCCATGCGCGAGGGCTGCTGCACCACCTTCTGGACGGATGACTCCATTACCTGCAACGAGGTGAGGGAGGGCCTATGCAACCTGACGAACCTTGAAGCCAGCTTAGCGGCGGACTGCACCAAAGAGGGCGGCAGCCCAGACGGCTGCGCCGCCAACGGCCGCGCCACATAGGGCGACGCCGCAGCGGGGTGGGCCGCGGACGACGGCGTTGCAGACAGCCGGACCGCGGCGGGCAGCGCAGTGGTGAGCTGTGCCGCGGAGGGCGGAACGGCCGTCGGCCGCGTCGCTGATGGCGGCGTCGCCAGGCCGGCCCCTGGCGCAGTGCTGGTGCCGGGCGCTTCAGTGCTCGCCGGCGTGAGGCGCGGCTGCTTGGTGGGGCGCTGCTCGCTGAAGGCGGGCAGGGCTGCGCCGGTGCCGGCCGGCGGTCGCGGCGGCAGTTGCGTGTTGGCGGCATGCGGCGGGTCCTTGGAGTCACTCTTGTTGGCCTCGGGCACCTCGGTCTTGGCGCCCTCCAGAAGGACGATCTTGGACAGCAGCATCGTTACGTAGATCGCGTGGTCGCCAAGTACCTCATGGCGCGTCGCCTGGCAGGCAGGCAGAGAGGTGGCGTCAGCACAGGGGCCGTCACGAAAGTGCATGGGGATGGGCTATGTGTTGGGAGACAGGGTGTGTGATGGGGAAAGCGAAATGCAATGTAGGCCGCCGCATGCCGGGCGGAGGCATGCCTGGTTGCGCCTTTGGCTGGCAGTAAGAGAGCGCCTCTCCGCGCCCCACGCCGCTGCGCGCGTGCGCCCACCTGCTCTTGCTCGTCGGCGTTCAAGTCAGCAGCGACGGGGCTGCCGGCTGCACTGTCCGCGGCCATGGCGCCCGAGTGGCCTGCGGGGCAACGGCGTCGAGCAGGGAGGTCATCAAGGGCGCTGCGGCAGGGGGCAGCAGAGCGCGCGACCCCACGGCACGGATGTCCAAGCACGCAAGCGGCGCAAGAAGCCCGTTGCCCTGCCTGCCCGACGGCCAAACCACGGCGCCCTCCACTCCGCGCCTTGCCGTCCTGCGACCAGACCCACATGCTGTGCCGACCCACATCACACTTGCGCCGCGGGGCCTCAGAGCCACCCGACCCGAACGCGCCTGGCTGACCCAACCACCTGGCAGCTCATACGTACGTGACGTGCATGACCTACCGGCACGCAGCCGTGAGCGCGGAACACTAGGCTGACAGGCTTGAGCCGGCATCTTCCTTACCCTTCGCCGGCACCTTCCCTGACCCTGTCCGTCTGTTGTCTGTGCTCCAGCCCTGCCAGAGCGAGCCACAACAGGCCAACGCCATCCTCGCCCGCCACCGGCCTGTGCCCGGCCCGGCTCCAGGCCCACGTCCAGGCCCCCATAGAACGCTGAGAACAGCTCCATGCATGCCGGTGAGTCCCGGGGACACGATACTCACAATGCAGAGGGGCGGCGCGTGGACAATGGTTTTGCGCACCACTTGCGGTTGGCTACTTGATGGAATCTGCGGATGTAGCACAGCGGCGGCGACGATGCGGTCAAGACAGACAACGTGCTGCGAGTAGCGGACCAACCGCCGGAGTGCGGTAGGCGAAGACCGGCTGGCTATGCGCCACGAGCAATTGGTAGTCGGCGTGGCGGCATCCCTCCAGACGGGCCCGACCCGCGGGCGGCTTCTCCCCCTTGGCCCACGCCACGCCTGCTTAAGCCTGGGTCCGCAGCAGCCCCGGGCGCCACCGCACATGCCGCTGGCACGCTGTGCGGCGCTTCACCTCTCACAGGTGCATGTGACGACTCGTGGGCGTGAAGCTGGTCCAGGTGAGGTGCACCGACAGCTCGACAGCTCCAACTGAGGGCGCAGCAAGAGGCGGTAGCAAGCGCGCGGCGAGGTGAGCTCTTCGCGGTGGATGCAATTGCCTGGCATGGGACGAACGCTGTAGCAGCAGGTGGCAGCATGGCTGCTATGATTAGCGCGAATGACCGCGGCGAGATCGACGTGTTGAAGCGAGGAAATGCGCGGCGTGTAGGAGCGCTCCCGAGCATGGCCCATCGGCCCCTCACCTGTTCTTTTTGCAGTGCTGCGCGGTGGCCTTTGGATGATGCGCTGTTCTCACGCGACAGCTCAGGCTGCGGGGCGCGGTCAACGGGAGGGGGTTTGCGCAGGTGTCAGCGAGGAGCGCGTGAGGCAAGTTGGCCGCCATAGAGAGGCAATAACAGCACTGGACGCAGCGGCTTGCAGCATCGAAGGAAAGGAGAGCGACAGCCCGGGCAACGGGCACCAACCTCCCGGCGCAGCTGATTGCGGGCAGCTAGAGACAAGCGTTGTCTAGGATGCAGAAATAGGAACATATGCGTATTCTTCCTGCTCGTGCGTGCATTTGTGCGCGAAACCCCACCGGTCGGCTGTAGCGGCCCGTGGGGCAAACCCTGAAGCGACAAGCCCTCGCCTCCCCCCGAAACACCCAGGCTGAAACGGCCCATGCCAACACCTTTGTCAGTATCCATCCTTGTCGCCATCCTATACGCTCCCACCAGCCGGCAAGCGGCGAGGCAGGAACCGGGGGTTCTAGACTGCTCCCGGCCACCGCCCGCCGCTTTGCCGCCGCCGCCTGCCCTGCTCCCGCCCACGCCTTGTCTTCTGCTGCCCGCTGCTGCCTCGCTGCCCTTGCTGCCCTGGTGACGCCCTGCCTCCCCCCAAACACACCAGCTGAGGCGCCGGCCGCTGGCGGTTGGAAGACAGGCGCCAGCGAATCAGCTGTCCCGCCTCGCCCGCGACCGAGCTGCTCGCACGGCTACTGCCACCGGCAGCGGTTGCGGCGGCGGCTCGCTGAAGGGTCCAAAGGCAAGCGAGTGGGTCGTCATGGGTAAGACAAGCTTTGAGGGCGAGAAGGGCGAGAAGGGGTGGGATTCTCGCCTCAACCCATCCCACCCCAACCCACCACCGCTGCGCGGAGCATTCCTCATCGGGCAGGAACGTGCGGGAGTCCTTGGGGGCATGGCATGATGCCTGTTTGGGGGTTAACGGGGGAGGGGGCCGGAAGGCGCCTGTGGGGGTCGCTGCTTGACCTGCCTGTGGAGGACGGTGGGTTTCCACCGCTCCGGGGCCCTGCGACCCCCGGAGCAGGAGCCAGCAGCGGCAGCCAAGCCAGGCCGGCAGGAGGCCGCGGCAACGCAAGCCGCGACAGCGGCAGTGCGGGTCTCACCGCTCGGACCACACGGCGGTTGCTCTGCGCGACAGCTGCGACCCGCTAGCGGCCGCCGGCCCCGCGCAGGCATCTGATGCGGCGGTGGGGGCTGCGCGCCTCGGAGGTCCCACTCCCGCAGCCCAGCGTGGCCCCGGCAGGGGGCTGCAGCTCAGCGCTGTGGCTGCCGATCCTATCAGGTGCACGTGGGCAACTGCCCGCACCTCCGTGCCACCTCCGTGCTCTCGGCGCTTGATGCCAAGGCTTTTCCCCCGACTGCGCCCCTAGGCGTCCAAAACGCACAGCCGCCAGCCCACAGCCGCGCCTCGACAGGCCCCAAACATGTGTTCCATCGCCGCTCGCGCGGTTTACCGGTACTGGCGCATCGCCGCCCGCCCCTTGGCTGCTGCCGCGCTCACCCGTGGTTCGTACGACGACGCTCCCAGCGGACGCCGTTGATGGCCAAGCCAGCGTGATCGGCACGCATGGCTCCCCATCCATCCGGTCAAGCATGGCGGGGGCGTCTGTGACGGGGCCGCGCGTGCCAGCATCGTCTCCGCAGCAGCAGCGCAGGCCGCGGTCTCCGCGGCGGCGGCGGCGGCGATGCGGGGGCAGGCGGAGTGCTCCGCTGGTTGGCTGAGCCATGGCCGTGGCCGCCAGCTCACACACTGGTGGTCGCGGCGGCGCTGGCTGCTGGCTGCTGGGGTTGCTGTCAAGCAGGGGAGAGTGCTGTCAAGCTTTGGCCCCCAACACCATCCGCAGGCTGTCATGCACTTCCATCGATGCGCACTGGTAATGCAAGTGGGTGGGGCCCAGGACCATGGGCGTGCTGCTGCGACGGACGCCGCGGGTTAGCGAGGGTCCCTTGCGCCGCAACAGCCTCGCTCCGCAGCGCGATAGTGGGCGACCGCTGGGCAACATACGCAGTGACGATGCCGAAGCAGGTGTTGACAGGCCTGCACCAGCCAGCTGCGAGGCGCGCGTGCCTCCAAGCGCTCGTTCGGAAAGATTATTGAGCACTCGCTACTTTATAAAGGTGGGCATGCGATGCACTCGTCACTCATAACAAATTTTTAGAGGAAAGCGCCAACGCGACGGACAGGGAAGGGTTTGAGCAAGCGTATGCAAGTGACAGCTCTGCCCTGTTGACGGTAAAATATTGCAGTAACGAGACGTGTTATCGCAGGTATGGCCCATGCTAGGAAGCGCAGGCGGCGATGTCAGCCCTCCGCACGTACCAATCTGAACAACGCATACGACCGCAGGGGTCGCCCTACCCGACCCGACCCTCCTGACCCTGCCCTCCTCAATCCCCATCAGGGGGAACTCCTCCCTGGTGTAGGCTGCCTTTCGGCAGCCCATAGCAGCGGAGTGCGCAACCGAGGGGCCGGGAAACCCCACCAAGGCCATCCCTTTGTACTTTTGGACCAGTGTGGAAATCAGTGGAAGGTACTTTTGACAGCCGCCTGTGCTGGCAGCCCGTAGACTCGCTTGCGCAATGTGTCCACCAGGGTGTACCCCTGGCGCCCACAATACCACGCCCCTGACCACGCCCACGCCCCTGATACCACCGCATGCCACCACTGCAAGCTGGACCGGCGCTGTAGGAAGCGCAACGCGCTAAAGCGTACGCCAGACTACTACCATCACTCCACGCGCGTGTGTGGGCGGGCGGGGCCTGGAGGGGCGGGGGCGGGGGGCGGGGCAGGGGAGTAGTGTGGACCCTCGGGTCAACGTCAACAAACTTGCTTGCCTAGGTTTACAGCAACGCCACATACGGCTATAGAATGCTATAAAAGAATTAGAAGGCCGATCGATTGTCACCGGACGTTGGCAGCACGCGACAGCTCGTGAAGTGATAGCGAGTCCAGCGATTGCGGACCACGCCATACCATTATCTGCGAGACCTTAACTTCGCTACTTGCCATATCGAAGATAACGAAAGGTCACGCGACTCCGAGAAGGCACACGCTTTGCTCACAACCGCCATGACGACGCACAGTAACCTGCTTTGATCGATCACATGACAAGGGAGAGCGCTGTACGTGGAGTGCGCACGATGGGCATCAACTGGCTGGCCATCGCTGTGTTCGTCTGGCCCCTTGCGGCCGTGAGGGCTTCCTGGATGGACTCGATGCTGCAGCGGGTGCGATCACACGCATGCACGGGCAGGGGTGCACCCGCTGCCCCTGAACTCACCCCTCGTCACTACACAACCCCCGCGGCAGAGTGGAAGGGCTCTGCTTACCGACGAAAAGTTCGGCTTCACAGTGCCCCCGGGAATCAACCATAAGCTGCCTGAGAAGCAGTACGTAGGCATGCCCAACCGCACAGACGCACGTGAGGCCCTGGGCTGCACCGCGGGGCTGAGGAAGCCTCACGCCGCAGGGTGCAGCTGTGCACAGCAAAAAAAACATGATGCCACACCTCTCCCTACTACACACCTCTCCCTACCACCTTCGCAACAGCTGCCGCACCGCGCTCCTCGCAGGAGGCGCCATCATGAACCACACCTCGGAGGCGCATGCAGGTCGGTCCTCGTTGCCGCGTCACGCGCTGCGGCGGGCCGGCGCGGGCCTGCCCCGCGCCGCGCGGCAGCAGCCCGGCACCCCGCCACCCGTCCCACGTGCCAGCCGCTCCCACGTGCCATCCACCCACCCTCCCACCCCACCCCACCAACCCGGTACCTTCGCATCCCCGGCTGCCCTCCACCACCACAAACAAGTGCGCGCGGCCCGCGCCATGTGTACTCGGGAAACACATATCCATCATTTCTCCCACTCTCACTGCTCACGCCACACCGCCTCGAAAGCCCTCCCGTCCCCGCCCCCGACAGCTCTCGATCCGCAGCGCGAGGCTCGCCGCCGCTGCGCCCAGACGCGCGGCTCCTGGTGCGGCCGCGCCTGGCAGCAGCCGGGCGTGCCCACCAAGCCCGTGCCGCGGGGGTCCAAGGACTGCCCCGCCGACTGCTCGGGCTGGGGCAACTGCAACTTCGACACGGTGCGTGGCACGAGGCCGCCCCGACGCCCCCACGCGTGGGTTGAGCTCGGCACCGATCGTTTTCGCGTCATACGGAGTGTACGGCACGGTGCGGTGTGTACGGCATGGGGCATGCGGCCACACATGCGGTCCTTCGCAGCAACAGCAGCAGCAGCAGCAGCAGCGATGCCGCCCAGCCGGCGCAGCCCACCACGATAATGGCACTATGGCAGTTGGGGACCCACTATGGCAGCACCGCACGGCACCCTCAGCAGCCCCAAGCCCGCCACCGTGTTGCCGGGGGGGTGCGGCGCCGCGGCTGGGAGCCGCGCCGGCCGCCCCGCCCCTAACCCTGCTCCCGTGGCCGAATGCCCCTCAAGCTTCCCCTCACGCCGCCCGACCCACATCGCCACCCGCGCAGGGCATCTGCGAGTGCCCCGCGGGTGAGCAGGGCTGCTCTGCTTGGACCCCGGCATGAGGGCTCCTGGGGACGGCAGCGCCCGCGTGTGCCGTGCGGCGCCGCCGCGTGGCGCTCGGGCCGTGCCGGCCGCCCGACCGCATCATGCCACGGCGTCTGCGCCAGCGGCACGCGCAGCGCTGGGGCTGCCAGTCCCGTGGCATCCCAGTCATGTGGGCCAGGCGACAGCTGCCCAGGCGGCGGGGGTGTCGTGGGGTCTAATGGCGTCCATGCACGTGTGGGGCGGCCGTGCGGCCGGTCCCCGGCAGCCCGCCCGCGGCGACGCCCGCCCTCACTGTTGCCCCGGGCGGCCCCTGCTGCGCCCGCCAGGCCGCGGCGGGCCGGACTGCTCGCAGGCGGTGAAGCGGCCGTGCAGCAACCGCTTCCGCCACCCGCACGAGTGGAACGTCACGGAGGCCGTGGTGGGTGGTGGCCGGCGGGCGGGCGCCGGTCTGGGGGCGGCGCGTGGACGGGTAGAGTCGGGGTTGCCTGGCGGGTGGGCCATGCCTGCGGCATGTCTGGGACTTACCGGCCATGACTGGGGCACGGCGCCTGCGCCTGGGCATGGCGGGAGGGAGGGACGCGCCCCGCTCGGGGCCCGGTTGGCCGTATGCGGCCCCCCTCACGGCAGGGCCGGCGTGCAGCCGTTGAGGGCCACACGCGTTGGGCCGCAGGGGCACCGCCGGAGCCTGCACCCAGCCACGCCCCAGCCAACCGCTCCCAACGAACCGAGCCAGGGCGGTCGGTCGGCTGCCACCGCCAGCAGCCGACCCACATGGCCCTGAGGCACGGCCATGCTGCGTTTGCGAGCGGTTGAATGCCCAACCACAGCCCCAACCAACCCTAACCAACCCCACTAACCAACCCACCAACGCACCCCAGGGCCACCTGGGCCCCGACATGCACGACGCCAACCTCTCGGAGGGCGGCTGGCTGGCGAGCAGATGCGCAGGTGGGGCCCGACCCGCCAACTCGCAGCTCTGTTGCGGCTCCACCAACAGCGAAACATGTTCAACAAGGCCTGTTACTCTATTAACATGCGCGCGCTCCACTCCGCGCATGCAAACGGAACACGCACGCACGAAAAACACACTTCACCCCGCTTTGCATGTGTCCCCTGCCCTCCCGTCTCCTCCCCCGCCAGGCTACTGCGTGGACGACCTGGCGCTGTGCGTGTGTGGCATGGATAGCAAGTACCGCCACGTGAGGGCGGGGAAGGGGGGAAGGGAAGGGAAGGGGAGGGGAGGGGAAGGGCTGGCCAGCAGCGCCATATGATGGGTTTGAGATAGGGAGGAAGGTGGGGGGGGGGGGGGGGGC
>BDDC01001621.1:5530-22793 GCA_001662425.1 Chlamydomonas sphaeroides
GCCCGCCCCCGCCACCGCCGCCGCGGTGATGACGGGCTTGGCCACCACGGAGGTGCTGGTCTTGAGGTTGACGTGCGCGTTGGAGTAGTCCAGCGTGAACTTTAGGGGATGAGGAGGGAGGGAGGAAGGGAGCTGGTGGGAACGCTGGAGAGGCAAAGGAGGATGTGGGGGAGGGCATGAAGGGCGCTGCAGACCAGGAGTACGGCCTGCTCCAGACGGCCGGCTGCTGCTGCTTCTGCACACTCCATGTACCGTAAGCGACCTTTCGATGCTAACTCTGGGCCCCGCCCCGCCGCCACTCCCAACCCCGGCCGCACCTTTGGCGGCAGCACCTGCTTGGCCTCCGCCACCGCCGGCAGCGACACCACGCCGCCCAGCGTCACGCGGGCGGGCTTGGGAGCCACCGCGGAGGCGGCGCGGCCGGCGCCGTCGTCCCGGTCGCGCGGCTCAGGGGCGGGCAGCAGGAAGGCACGGCTGAAGGTGGCCTAGCGGAGCGGGGCAGGGAGGTAGGCGGGTAAGGTGGAGGGAAAGGGCGGGGCAGAGGCACTGTGCAGAGGGCAGGGAGCGGCGCGTCAGAAAGCACAGCCGGCGTGATCACAGCACGAGAGGGCCTTGGTACCTGTACGTCGTAGAGTCTGCGGCCCCTGCGTCGCTGCCGCCTCCTCTTAGCCGCCGCCCTGCCTGCCTGCGCTCCCCCAGCGCTGCCGCACCTCTGCGATGCCGCTGCTGGTGAGCAGTAGGTCCGCCAGCGAGGTGCCGTCCGGGGAGGTGTACGAGGCCAGCACCTGGCCGCTAGTGGTGCCCGCGCTGGGGAAGGAAGGAGGGGCCGGGGGAAGTGGGGGTGGTGTGTTCGTTTATGCAGGTCAAAGTGACACGCCCCTTCGCCAGCCGTCTTGTGGCAGCACTACCGCCACACCGCGGATGCTCCTAGCATCCGAGGATTACCTCTTGCACCGCCTGTTACACGTCTACCCTCACGCCACCCCCACCCGGCCCCCTCACGCGGTGTTGGTGACGGCGCTGGTGGTGAGCGTGATGCCGGCCGAGGTGGTGGAGGCCACCGTGAGCTTGGCGGCGCCGGGCGTCCCGTACAGCCCCTCCGTCTTGCTGCCGTACAGTACGTCGCGAGCCATCTGGCCCACCTGGCTCAGCAGCTTGATGGGCGCGGGGGCCAGCGGCGGGCCGCGCTCGCGGGCGCGCACCCTGCGGCCGGCAGCAGACCGGGCGCGGTAGGCAGCAGGAGCAGCAGCATGGCGGGTGAGGAGCAGGGGACGGGTGCGACGGCAAGGCGAGCGCGGCTGCCCGGCGGCGAGCGCGGTGCTGCGAAGCGCTCACCGCTGAGGCGCGTTTGCTGACATGGCGACTGGGCTTGAGAAGAGGGCGCCGCGGGAGCTTCGATCACAGTTGTGAGGCAACAGACAGAGTGCAGCAGCGGCGCGAATGGTGGCAATGCGGTGTGGGGAGGCGATGCTGCCCAAGCAAAGGGCGCCGCGCCGCGCCCATGACGCGCGGCGCCATGGGCGGGGCATGGCATCGCCACTACACCGTCGCGCCGAGCAGCTTCACTCACATGCAGAGGGGCTGGCTGACACGGTGTGTGCTGTGCAGCACAAAGCTGCTGCGGCTCAGGTCTTGGCGACCCGCGGGACCGCGTGTGGCTTCGCTGAACGTCGCAGGCCCAGAGACGGCTCAGGTACCAGAGCCCCTCACTGCTTTACACGGCAGGCGCTTCCAAGCTCCAATGGTTTCCCACGCAGCGGAGTCGCTTGCTCCCCACACCCGCATGCTCGCAACAGGGCTTTCCAAGAGCCATCGCTCAGACGCGTGAGGGCCGTGCATCACAACTCCATAACATACCTTGAGACGAGGCACGCAAAGTCAACATGGCACGGCTGTCCGCAACATGCCAACCGCAGCCACCCAATCACACGCCCCCAGCACACACCAACATGCAATGCATGTCCGAGCAGGCACCAGTACCGAAAGCATTAATCAACGGTTCAACCCCCACCGCTCTGCTTTGCAACCAGCCTCAGCGCAGCCCCAGCCACGGGCCTCAGCACAACGCCACGTGAGGCACGACACGGCGCGGCACCCTCACACACTACCGGACAGGCCACCGCCCACTCACACACAGCAGCTGCTGCGCCGCCTGCAGCTGCTGCGCCCGACCCACATCCGCGCCCTCACTCGACCGCCTTGCTGCTGCGGCGCGTGCTCCGGCGAATGGTCGAGTCTGCCGCCGAACCCGCCCCGCCGCCCGCCGCGCTGCCGCCCACCGCCGACGCCTGCGGCTCCTGCACAGCCGCCACGCGCCCCCGGCTGCGCGACCGCGCCCCGCCCGCCGCTGCGCCGGCTCGCCGCTGTGGCGACGCCGGTCCCGGCGACGGCGATCGGTCCGCAGCTGCCAGGCGCTGCCGGCTGGGCCTGCGGGCCCCACGCCGCCCGCCCGTCTGGGGCGGCGATGCCGGCGGCGACGCTGGCTGCTGGGGCAGCAGCACGGTGTGCTGCTCCTGGCCCGCGCTGGACTGCGCCAGACGGCGACGCCTCGGGAACACCACTGCTGAATTGGGAGGCGCCCCCGTTCCGCCGTTGTCACCGGGCAGGTGATCCGCCCCGCCCTGCCGCCCCAGGCCCGCCAGCTCCGCCGCCGCCCGCGCCGCCGCTGTCGCGGCTGCGGCAGCTGCCTGGGCAGCTGCCGCGGCCGAGGGCGTGCGCGCCGCAGCTACCGCCGCCGCTGAGGCCTGGGTGGGCTCGGGCCCCTGGGTCGCCTGCCCGGAAAGGAGTCAGGAGGAGCCGCTGCCCAGGAGCTTCTCGTGCTCCTCGGCGCCCTCCTGCGCGGGAGCGGCCTTGGCGGGCGCGCTGGCGGCCGCGGTCCGGATGGTGACCTCCAGGCGCATCTGCCGGCGGCGGGCGGCGGCGGCGGGCGGCGGTGAGCGACGGTGTGCGGGGCGGTGCGGGGGGCGACGGCGTGCGCGTGTCGCGGCGGCTGGCGGCTGGCTGCGGCTGGGCGCTGGGGGCCGCTGGCCTGGGGCGGGCCCAGGCTCTACGAGCTGGCGGTGAGCGGCTCGGCCTCGCCGCCCTCATCGCCCATCTTGTGCGCGGGCTCGGGGCGCGCAGCGATGAGCCGCTCCAGCCGGCTCTGGGCGGCGGCGGAGGCCGGGCGGTGGCGGCGAACAAGGCAGTGAAGAGGCAGTGCAGGGGTCTACAGCCGATAACGGGCGACCAACATTGCAAGCACGCTGTAGGGGCCGGCGGTTCGTCACCAGCGCGGACCGACGGCCTGTCGTGCCGCCGTGTGCGCTCTGCGGGCGCCCTGCTGCTTGGCGCGGCCTGCCGCACCAGGGGTGACAGCCGCCCTACCCTGCCCTGCCCCGCCCACCGTCGATCCCCGTGCCCTGCCCCCACCTGCAGCATCGCGGCGATGGCCAGGAAGCCCGAGCACAGCGCGAACATGAAGGCCAGCGGGAACAGGTGCACCTGAGGAGGATAGCCCAAGGCGGCAGTCAGCAGTCAGCTGCCGGACAAAGGCGGCACACAGCCCTTCCCGCGGCTCAGCACGCTGCCGCCCATCCTCGGCGCGGGCCCGGCTCACGTTGTAGAGGATGACGCACACGAAGGCGTTGAGCGGGATGCGGAACATGTTGATGATGGTGGAGCGGGTCTCCTCGGGGATGAAGCGGGCGCGCAGGGTCATCATGGACGGCCAGAAGATGCCCACCAGCACCTGCGGGGGCGGCAGGGGAGGGGGCGGGAGGCGTGCTGGGGAGCGCCAAGGACGAAGGCAGCACGCCGCCGGTCATGGGCACAGCCGGGGAGCAGCGCAGGCGCTTCCGGGGCAGCGGCCCGGGGGCGCGACAACTTCCCTCTCCGGCACTGTGCGCGTGCACGGATAAGCTGCAGCCCGGCGCCTGCTGTTTAAAGCAACTCGCTGCGCACCTCGAACACGCAGAAGGCCACCAACTGCATCTGGCCCTGCAGGCTGAGGCCCTTCTCGCCCTCCTTGCCCGCGGCAAGCTTGGCCTCCTCTGCACGCAAGCAAGGGCAGGCAACGGGGTACATGGTGGAGAGAGGGGGCACGGAGGAGGCCCGGGGGAATGAGCCACAGGTGTCCTTTCCTAGTGGCCAGGCGGCGCAGTGGGGGGCCCCGTCCCTAGGGGCGCAGCATGATACCCACACACTCACGACTCACACCCCAGCAGCTGGCACCCCCCCGCCCTGCAATGTCCCCTACCCTTGTTGGCGGCCACGTGGAAGAGGAACGGCACCGCCAGCGACAGAGCCGACAGACCGAACACGTACTTCATGTACGACTCGACCTGGCGGGACAAGGTACGGCGGTGTGCGAGTGTGGGTCGCGGGTGAACAATGTGGGTTGCTGCCGGGTGTTGTACCGGTATGAAGGACGCGTATGCGCCCTGGCCGTAGGCCAGCGCATTGCGCCTGCTCCGCAAGGGGACGCCCAAGCCCTCCTGGGCTCCTCCGGGCCCGCTCTCGGGCCCCACCCACCTTGTACCGCTTCATGAGGATGCCGCTGAGCGAGGAGCCCGCCATGGAGGCGGTCATGAAGCAGGCGAAGATCATGCCGTGGTAGATCTTCTCGCCGGCGGGGCTGAGCGCGGGCGTCCACAGGAACACAAAGGTGTACATGCTGGCCTCGAACAGGGCCTGCATGGCGCCCAGCAGCGCGATGCGCTGGTCTGCACGGGGGCAGGGCGAGGGGGAGGGGCGCAGGGCCCGGGTACAGCGCACGGGTGAGGGGAAAAGCACTTCGCCAGATTCGGTGCTCGGGCCCTCACTCCTCCCCGCTGGGGACCTGCCCTGCCACCCAACTGACCGCCCCGCCGCGGCCCTCACCTCCCAGGATGGCGCCCGTGGACACAGCGAACTGGCGCCGCAGCGTCGCCACGACGCCCTCGGAGGTGTGCGCGTTGTCTCCGTAGTTCTCGGGCCAGCTGGCGTAGATGACGAGGCCGCCGGCCAGCAGCACCACGATGGCGGCGTCGAAGGGCGCCACGGGGCCCAGCCCCATGCGGTCCACCAGGAAGCTTGCAAGCAGGCCCGCCAGGATGGCCATGAGGCCGTTGCCCACGAACACGGCCTTGGAGAAGGTGTCGCCGATCCACTTCTCATCCAGCTTGCGGCCAAAGTGCTCGGCCACCAGCCAGCTCTCGAAGGCGGAGAACAGCAGCGAGGTTGCGATGCCGCCCAGCAGGCGGCCTACCTGAAGAGGAAGGGCCGGGGCGGAGGGGCGTGAGGTTGCAGGCAGGCGAACGTGGCTATGTGTGACGGAGGAACTGTGTGCGTGGGTGCCGGCATAGCGAGTGTGCGACAGTCAGGGATGCAGTCTCCATCCCTGCCTCCCCCGGGGCCGCACCATGAGGACGCCGTAGTCGGGGGAGTGCTTGGTGGCGCAGGAGGCGGCGTACAGGATCACGTACAGCAGCGAGGCCTTCTTGCGGCCGCTGGAGGGCGGGGAGCGTGCGGCGGCAGGGCGAGCCAGCAGCAGGTGAGAGGAGACGCGCCGCGGGACATGGGGACGAGCACAGTAGTTAGCAGCGCAACCCCCGACCGCTCCTCGCTTGCTGATGGCCGCAGCCCCATCGCCCAGCGTTTTCAATTGAAATGGGAGCGGCTCCCCGTGCTCACTGCTTGTCGGCCAGCGACCCGACGACGGTGCCGAAGATCATGGACGACCCGAAGCCGGCGATGAACAGGCGGCCGATGTCCTGAGGAAGCGTCGCAACAGCCCCGGGGTTGGGCAGACCCGGACAACATAACGGCAGCATTAGAACGAAGGCCATCCTGTCGCGGAGCAGGCGTATGCCCCGGGGTAGCCGGGTCGAGACCTCAAGGGCGGCTCCGTGGGAGGACGGCAGCTCACCTTGACATCGAAGCCGTAGTGCTGGTACAGGGCGTACACGTAGGGGCCCTGGAGCCAGTCACCAGCTGTGGGCGTCGGCAGACGGGAAAGCAGGAGGCGGGGACGTGGGAGCCAGGGGGAGCGTTGCACGGAAAGGCGGCTGCTGACGTCCGGCACGCCGGCACCCTAGGGTGTGGGTTTTCCCGCCAGACGCGCTTCGCAGTCCGAATACCCTTACCCATCATGAGGGCGTACACGAAGACATAGTTGTTTCGCAGCGAGAAGAAGGCCTGCAGTTGGCTGGCCGACCCGCCCCCGACGATGCCGCCCTCCTTGGTCTGCAGGCAAGGACGACGCAAAGGCCCGGGCAGCCGTCATCCACAGGTGGGTCCGCCGTGATCCCCACCAATTCGTTGCGCTTGGCTGCCTGGTCCCATCAGCTGTCAACGTTCGCCTTGGGCACATTGCCGAACTGTCGATCACGCCGTCGTCAGCAGCAGACCGTGTGACTCCGCGCGATCGCATTCAAACGAGCTGTAACGAGGAAGCGCGGAGCCTGCAACAGACCCGAGGTGCCAAACTGCCGAGCGCGGGCTACAGCATCCCGCTCGCACCTGCGTCAAGACGAGCGCCGCGACCACAACGGCGAGGACGCCGAACACCACCCAGTAGAACTGCTCCATCGCAGCGCTACCGGGGCACGCGTCCAAGGGACGCTGAGGAGCTGTGAGACTGCTGCAGCAGCAAGCACGCCTCTTGCTGGTGTGTGGGGTGCGACAAAGTGAGGAAGTGTATTAACAGGCGTGCTGGGTGGGGTATCGCCTTGCAACTTTGGTTGTTTTCATGGGGAAAGAGTTTTCAAGGTGCGTCGCCGTCGCCCCGGTCGGTGTCCATCCATGCAAAGCAAACAATACTAACACCCACTAGATACTGAAGTTTGACACTGCGCTCGACACTATTCCAACTTTGCCGGTGCACCAAACCGACCGCTTCTACGCGTGGTGTGTTAAGTCTTAGCGGCTGATAAGTCACCGCGTAGGAACAACCGGAGCCAGGCCCGGGCACAAAACAGCGCGCTCGAAAGCCGGCGCAGCGTAGCCCCTTGCGGCCGCCGGCGCCGCGCTCTTAGCTCGCATGGCGGACGACGACGACTACGGTCGAGATCGCGGCAGGTATGCACCGACCGCGCCGACCGCACCTTCCGTGCCCATGCCAACCGCCGAACCCCCCCGCGCGTTGCTCGCGCGCACAGAGCAGCGGCCCACGCGGCATGGGGAATGCTCAGCACAGAAGCTGGCAAGAACATGCCGCCGCTAAAGCAACCCGACCCACAGCGCTGTTGCCCTACACGACCACCACCGTCGGCCCCGCAGGTCACGGGATCGCGGACGCCGCGACGGCAGCCCCGGCCGCGACGGCTACCGGTCCCCTCGCGGGCCGCCGCCGCCCCGCGACCGCAGCTTCGACCGGTCCCCGCCCCGCGGCCCACCGCTCCGTAGCCGCAGCCGCAGCCCGGGCCGGGGCCGCGGTTACGACGGCCGCGGCCGCGAGCCGCTGCCCCGCAGCCGCAGCCGCAGCCCGGAGCGCGGGCGCAGCTACGACAGGGGCATCGACCGCCGCCCGCCGCCGCCTGTGGAGCGCCGCCGCGACGACGACAGCCCGGACGGCGGCTCCGAGCGCAGGGGCGACCGCGGCTACGACCGGGGCCGCGGCGACTACGAGGAGCGGGACCGCGGCGGCAGCGGCTACCGGGACCGGAGCCGGGACCGCGACCGGGATGGGGACCGCGACGATCGCGGGCGGGGCCGGGACTACGGGAGCCGGCGGTCGCGGTCAGGGTGAGCGGGCGGCAGCGCAGGGCTTACGCGCAGCGGAGTGGGGCTGCGACGTGTGACGAGCGGGGCGAGGGTATGGGCAAGGATGGGCGGCCGTGCGTGCCGTGGTGACAAGCCCAGCGCCGAGATGGGCGCGCAATGGCCGGGCCCACAATTGCCGGCAGTAACCTCGTGTGGCCTCGGGCCCCCGGCCCCCTCGCGCAGGTCTCGTGATGCGCGGCGGTCGCGCTCCCCCCGCGGCCGCCCCTACGAGGACCGCTACGACGACCGCGGGGCTCGGGACAGGTGTGCCCCAGCAGGGCGGGCGGTGCCAGCGGGCCCCCAGGGGCTGCATGCGGAGGGCGGGAAGGAGGACCCCGGCAGGGTCAGTGGCGCGGGGCAAGTCGTACACAGTGTGCTAGCATCACAGCCACGACGGGGCGTGCGCGCCAGCACCTGGCACTGTTCGTCCCTGCTCGGTGTTCTCAACCCCCTCTCTCGCCTCCCCTGCCCTCCCATTTAAAAGGCGCGACGACCGCGACTACCGGGACTACCGGGATGCCAAGGAGGGGCGCGAGCAGGCGGAGCGAGGGAGGCGAGGGGGTGGCAGGGGCGGCCGCGGCGGGCGGCGGGACGACGAGAGCGAGGAGGAGGCCGGGTACGGCGGGTACCGCCCCAGGCGGCGCCAGCAGATGCCGGTGAGCAGGCGCGCCGGGGGTTGGTGCCGGGGGGATTAATGAGGATAGCGGCCGGCGCCGCGGTTGGGTGGCATGTGGCGGCGCCGCAGGGCGTGATGTGCCGCCTCCGCCTCTTCCGGTGGTGGTGCGCTCACCCTGCGGCCCCTATGTGCCATGTGGGTCACACAGGACCCCAGCAAGGTGGACAAGCCGCTGCCGCCGGGCGCGGGGCCTGGCTACATCCAGGACCCCTTCTACTACCTGCGGCAGAACGTGCCCACGGACCCCGCCCAGGGTGAGCCGGCTGCTGGGACCGGGGCACAGCTGCGCCATACTGCGATGTTGCGCACAAGCGTTCTCAAGTCTCAACGGACCCCGTCCCCGCCGACCGACTCCTACCGCTGCCCCCGCGCCTCCGCCCCGCACGCCGCGCCCCCGCAGCCCAGCGGCTGTGGCTAGAGCAGCAGCTGCGCAGCCGGCAGATGGTGCTGCAGCAGCAGGCGGCCAGCGCGGCGGCGGCAAGCGCCAAGACGCAGCGCGAGGTGCGCTGGTGGGGCGACGGGACACCCTGGGGGGCGGCAAAGGCATAGGGAGGCGTTTGCATGTGCACAGTTGGTACGGGCTTGCGCCGGTCTACAGCTGGGTCGGCCGAAGCCGCCATGATGCCGATCATCGGCTCGACGAGGAGGGCGTGGTTACGGCCACAACCCCGCTGCCCGTGCCCTCCGGCCGGGGCCCATACCCATGCCCGCCACCCGCCACCCGCCCGCAGCTCTACATCGGCAACCTGGTGCCGGGCGCCGTGAGCGACGTGGCCCTGCGGCAGCTCTTCAACACCACCCTGGGCGCCGCCTTCGCGGTGACGCCCGGGGCGGAGCCGGTCGTGAACGTCAACCTGCACTCGGACGGCAGGTGGGGCGGCAGAGGTGGCGTGGGGAGAAGGGGTGGGGAGGGAGGGTGCGGTGTAGGGTGAAGTGCGTGGGAAAGGTCGCGGCAGCGTGGAGAGGCAGGGAGGGGAGGGCATGGCGCATGAGGGTGGGCGGATCGGAGGGCAAGGAAAGTCTTCGTACGCCCCATTGCTGCCACCAGCCAGCTGCAAGCGCTTGCACAAATGTTCCCGACTCTCTCCCCTCTCTTGCCTCTTCCTGGCCGCCAGGTACGCCTTTGTGGAATTCCGCTCCCCGGAGATGGCCTCGGGGGCGCTGGCGCTCAATGGCCAGGTGGGGAAGGGGGGGGGCGGGCGGGACTGAGAAGTCGCAGGGGGGCAGGGGCGTGCACGTGCGGCAGGCCGCCGCAACCCTGTGGACAGCGGCCTACTTCCTCCGTACCGCACCTCACCGAGAGAAGCTGACACTGGCCCCGCCGCACCTGCCCTTCCCCTCCCTCGCGTGCGAGATGCTGACACCGCTTCGGGCCCGGGCTGCCCCTCAGCGATTGCTCACTGCTCCGTGACTCCCTCACTACGCCCCCTCCCTCCCTGCCCTCCGCAGGTCCAGCTGCTGGGCCAGACCATCTCCGTGGGCCGCCCCAGCGGGTACGTGGACCCGCTCAAGGCCACGGTGGCGGCGCAGGCGGCGGCGCAGGCTCTGGCGGCGTTCCAGGTGGGTGGCGAGGGAGGGAGGGAGAAAGACAGCGGCGGCGGCAGGCATGGCACGAGAGCTGCTGGGAGAGCTGGGTGTGGGCTGGCGTGCCGCAGTGCGCCTGCTGCCGATGCCGCCGCGGCCTGGCCGTGCGCACCTTCCCCTGACGCCCTCCCCACATGCGCCGCACCAGGCCGGAGACATGGATGCCCTGGCCGCCAACGCAGCCGCTGCCGGCATGAACCTAGCACAGCTGGGCCTGGCCAACCTGCTCGCGCAAAAGCCCGGGACGGCGGCGGCACCGGGCGTCGTAGCGGTGGCGGCGGCCGGCCCCGAGGCACCTCCGCTGCCGCCGCCCGTGCCAACTAGCATGGCGGCGGCGGCAGCGGCGGCCGGCTCGGACGCCAGCAACGGCGGCGGCGGCGAGGCGGCCACGTTGTACTTTTGCGTGGCAAATATGCTCACGGCCGACCTTCTGATGGATGATGAAGAATACGAAGCCGTGAGTACGATACCGGGCGGCTGCCGCACATGGGATGCCCAGGGGGCGGGAGGGGGCCAGGCAGCATGGCAAGGGGGCAACACGGGCCAGCGGGCTCTTGGGCATGGGTCCGGGGGTAGCTGACCTGGCGCCCGCCAGCTGCGGTAGCGCCGCCTCGCGACTGTGCTTCGGCCTGTGCCTGGCTGGTGGCACTGCTGCTGTGCGTAGGTGTGTCGCGCTCCAGCGCCCAGGGCCGGGCCGGGCCGGCGCCGCTCGCAGCCGCGCCTGCCGCAACTCAGCAGACGAGAGCCGAGAAGGCGCAGCTCGGAGCTGCTCGCAGCCTCGTGCTTCGGCAGCCGACCGGGCAACACGCGGGACAGGCTGCGACGCTGCCGACGGCCCTGGCCGGGGACGCAGGGGTGTTGCTGGGGTGCTGCTGCAAGCGCTGCAGAGCTGGGTGGCTAGCGCTGCAGAGCTGCGAACCGCTGCCGCCAGTGACACGGGTGCCCCTGCTGCTGCAGCGCGATGCCACCACGGCGCCAGTCGCCGGTCGCCATCGCCGTCTCGCGCCGGCAGCAGCAGCAGCAGGCACAGCGACAGCACACGAGGAGCCGACACGCGCGGCGCCACTTCCGGCCTCTGGGCCCCTGCCCGCTGTTGCCCCGCCTGCTGTCGTGTGACCCTGCATCGCCCTGCCCCCGCTCCCTCTGACGCCCACCCCTCCCTCCCCACTTCCGCGGCCGCCACCGCCGCTCGTGCGCCTGCCCTGCCATCTCTCCCCGCCTCCAATGGCTCCCTCCCCCGCCACCGCGACCTCGTCCTCTGCTGCTACTGCTGCTGGCGCGGCGACGGCGGTACAGGTGCTGGAGGACCTGGAGGGAGAGTGCGAGCGGCCCACGCCGGGCGGCGTTGTGGGCGTCAAGATCCCGCGGCCGCCGCCCGAAGCACGGGCCGACGGCTCGTTCATGGGCAAGGGCAACTACGGACTGGTGCGTGCGTGGCCGGGGCGGGCGAGGGGCGGGGGCGGGCGGGAAGGAGGGAGGGCGGGCGGCCGGTGTTGACGTCCATCGAAGGCCTCTGGTGCGTGCGTGCGTGTGTGCGCAGGTGAGGCAGGGCAGTGCGTGGGGAGAGGGAGGCGCGTGGGGGCAGCGGTGCCCGGTGTCTTATTAAAGGGCCAGCGCTCGCGGGCATGGTGCTGAGTGAGCTGCCCGCCCGGGAGTGCGTCACTGGTTGTTGCGTGCGTCTCATCGGCGCTCTCGAGCTGCTCGCTCCGCGACGCGTGCATGGCTGTGGCCCCCCGACTGCCCCCTGCTGCAGGCCTTTGTGGAGTTCAAGAGCACTCTGGCGGCGCAGCGCGCGTACGCAGCCATCCACGGCCGCCTGTTTGCGGGCAGCACCGTGGCGGTGCGCTACATCACCCGGGCAGAGTACGAGGCGGTGGCGTGAGCGAGGGACGGACGCAGGGGACAGCAGCGTGCGGCGGGGGCTGGCTGGGGCGCGAGCGGACACTATGGGAGGGACTAGAGCCGAGGGGCCCTGTAGGAGAGGCTTGGCGCGTGCCGGTGCATAGGCGTCCCGCACGAGGCTTCTCAGGGGGGAGGCGGCAGCTGCGGCCCGGGAGCTGGGGTGCGGCCCTGTGCGGGGGCCGGGGGCGTGTGCGCTGGTGTGGCGTGTGGCGAGCGACGGCACTGCGCGGGGCGGCGAGGGCCGGCGAGCGGTCAGGCTGTAAGGCAGCGAAGTCACCGGCGCCAGCAGCGCACCGGGCGCGGCCTGGTGCCGATGCGCGGCCTGTGGGCAAGGCGTACCAGCGCGCACTTGCAGGACTTGACGAGCCGATGGCCGCCAGCGCGCGCACCCGCAGCCGCCTAAGCCGTCCTAGCTGTCCAGTCAGCCACGCCTCTGTCCCTCGCCGCGGCAGCTGCGACGGTCGCCGCATGCCTCCGCCCTGGCCGCCTGTCCGCACGCCTCCCGCGCACAGCAGCAGCCGGCTGCCCCCCCGTCCAACTTCCCACGGCCCCCAGCGTCCCCTCACGCCTCTATCCGGTGCAGGTAGCTGCCGCGCTCGTGCTTGCGGCCCACGTCCCGCAGCCAGTCCACCACACTGCGCGCGTAGGGCTTGCCCTGGGGGCTGGGCCGGAAGCGCTGCAGCTTGGCGTACGCCTGCGTTGGGGGAGCCCGGGGAAGCGGGGTGGAGGGTGGCAGGGGGGGGCCGGAGGGGGCGGAGGCATGGAGTCAGCGTGGAAGGAAGGAAAGGTGTGCTGGCGCGCAAGGCAGTGCTGCTTTTTATGTAGAAAGGCAGTGCTGCATCAAGACGCTAACCGGTCTAGTCTTGGAGTCCCCGGGCCGCCAGTACTGGCGGTTGTCTCAGGTATCCCCCCCAAGACTTTCACGCTGGTGACACAGTGAAAAGACAGTGCAACAGCCGGAGGGTGCGAGCGCTGGGGCCTCCTCCCTGGGGCCCGGCCCGCGGCCCGCGGGTCTCGCCTGGAGCAGCCGCAGCCAGTAGCAGCTGCGCGCCCGCTTGCTGAGGTACTTCATGGCCACCTGCTGCGCCGCCGCCGCCATGCGCTGGGCCTGAGGGAGGAGGCGGGAGGGTGGGGCCCACGGGAGCACGGGCCCAGCAGGTGGCGGGGGTGCCACATGCACTGCCCCGTGCGCAGCGGCCCGGCCGCGCCCTGCCGTACGGCCGCCTCCTCCCCTTGCCCCGCCCCGGCCGCACCTGCTCGTCGTGCTCCTCCGCCCAGGCCACCGCCTCCAGCACGTCCTCGGGGCCCTGGCCGCGCTTCCACACGGGCACGTAGTGCTCGTAGGGCCTGAGGGGGGCGGCGCGACGGAGCGGCGCCGCGTTGACACATGGCCTCGCGTTGCCGCACTTCCGTACGCCCACACCCGCTGTTGCCCCCCGCCCCCCTCATGCTTCCCCTCCTCCACTCCCTCCTCATGCCCCTGCCCCGCCTCACTTGAGCAGGTGGTAGTAGAAGGTCTTGTAGCCACTGTCCTCCTTGAGGATGAGCGATCGCAGCGGCATAAGCTGCTCCAGCCGGCTGCTGGTGGCCTGGCCGTCCAGCTGCGGGCAGGGGGGGAGGCCGTGGGATAAGCGGTGGGGTGGGGCGAGTGGGGCCAGCAAGCAGGGTCGGGAAGAGCGGGACAGAGGGCTTGGGCAGAGGGGGAGAGCGCGACGAGGAGAAGGCACTTTGGCGGCATGGGGCGGAGGGGGTGGGCGGCCCGCTGGAGACAGGGAACAACCCTTACCTTCGCCGTTCTCCTGTCTCCTCCTCTTGCTCCTGTTCGCCCCTTCCCTGCCCGTCCCCCACGCCCGTTTCCCGTGCTCGTGTGTGCTCCTGCCCGGTGCCCTCCCCATTCCCCACGCTCGCCCTTCCCCGCCGCTGCCCGCCCCCTCCCTCCCTCTCCTCCCAGGCCCCCCTCGCCCTCACGTGCAGCAGGTACTTGTACTGCGCGTGCTGCGCCAGCGAGGCGCGCGGCCCGCTGCGCACGTCTATGAGCTGCGGGTGCCGCCGCGCGCTCCACTCCATAAAGTGCGACCGCACGGGGCAGGACAGCGTGAAGGTGCTCTCCTGCGCGGGGGAGGAAGGGAGGAGGCGGAGGAGGGGGGCGCCGCGCACATTAAGGGCAATCAGGCCGCTGATGCAGTGACAGCCACCGCAACAGCCCTCTCTCCCCCTGCAAGCGGATCTAGCTGCAGCTTGCTGCATCGCCGCATTGCGTGCAGCCCGGCTTGAGCCTCCTCCTGGCAGCCCCTCCCCGGGCAGTCCCTCCCCTCCGCGCCCCCTGCCCCTGCGCTCACCTGTCTGCAGATGGTGGCGTTGTTGGCGCCTACCCGCAGAGTGGTGTTGGCCAGCGGGTGGATGTGGCGGTAGTACTTGGAGAAGCTGGAGGGCAGAAGGCAGCAGGGACGGTAGGCAGGCAGGGGGGGGCTGGGGAGGGCTGGGGAGGGCTGGGGAGGGCTGGGGAGGGCTGGGGAGGGCAGACGAGGGCGGGAGGCGGCTTCCAGCGCCTGGCAGCGCGGTGATGCCATCCAGCGGTGCCGGGACCCAGGCGACCGTCGGCGTGGCGCCGGGCGCAGCGGTGGCGGCTGCAGGGCCAGCGCCCGGCGCGCGACCTGCCCCCCCCCGGTGCACCAGCCGGTGCCTGGCGCCGGGCCGCTTACCGCCCGAACACGACGGGCTTGCGGCTGGCCCAGGGGTTGGCGGCGCTGAGGTTGGCTGCGGGCGCCAGGTAGCGGTGGGTGTATTTCTTGGTGTAGAAGTGGAAGATCTGGCAGAGGGGGGGCCATGAGCACGGGTAGAGCAGGGGTCCGCTGAGCAGCGCACCAAGCGGCTGTCGGCAGAACTTAAGGCTCCAGCCCTGACACCTTGGCCCTCTGGCCCGGGCCTCACAGGAATCTGGATGTCCGCGTGGTCGTCCGAGGAGCAGAAGCGCATCAGCGGCGGCACCATCCCGGGCCGCTGCAGCGCCGTCAGCACCAGCGGCCGGTCGGAGCTGGTGATCACGAACTCCACGTCCGGGATCAGCTTGCCGTACTGCCGCTGCAGGTCGTACATGACGAGCATGTAGGTGAGGAGGATGTTGATGTGGTGGCCCAGGCCCGTGAGCCGGACCTCGTCGATCACGTACGCGACGCCGTCGTAGAAAGCCAGCGTCATGCCCTTCTGCTTGGCGGCCGTGGTGTAGCCCACTATGGAGGCATTGAGCGCCTCGGCGCTGATGCCGGTGTCGGCCCAATGGCGCAGGTCGGCGGTGATGCCGTCGTACAGCGGGCCCAGCGTGTCGCAGTAGGCGCGCTGCTCGTCGGGCGGGTACGTGATGTTGCCCACGTAGTAGTCTATGTTGAAGGGCCCGCCCGCGGCCGCTGACACGGCAGGCAGCGTGCGCGAACCGAGCAGCGCCAGCAGCAGCGGCAGCAGGGCCGGCAGCAGGGACGCCGGCAGGCGGCGCGGCCCGCGGCGGGCCGGCGCGTGGGCGGCACCTGGCGCCATGTGGAATGGACCATCCATGGAGTTTCCATTGGGTATGAGCGCTGTAGCAGAGGGGCCCGGCAAGCTGCTGGGTTGAGAGCTGACGCCGAGCTGGGGACCGCTTGGCGGGGGTGCCGATGGGTGTGTCCCCGGGCGCCGAGGACCTCTGTACATGGCCCACGCGGAGCCCTCCCACTGCGCTCCTGAATTCATGTTGCTGCTCGAGCGGTCATGGCCTGGTGGTGGCGCCGTTGGGCTGGTGCATGTCAACGCGAAGGCAGCAGCTAGCGTACGCGTTGCAGGTATTTACTACCAGATATGAAATTGATAACGATCGGCGGTTAGCAGCGAGCGTAAGGCACAGAGGACGTGCAGCTGTTGTGCAAGTTTGATGTCCGGCAGAAGCGCGACTCAGCCCACAGCAGTGCGCTGAAGTGTTTCACTGCATACTGTGGATATAGTGGCTATGTATGTCCTTCTTCGCGGAACCTGACACCAACATGAACGCCCTACTCGATACAGAAGCCGGCGGCTTGTGGTTTAGACCAGTACAATTGAGATGATACGAAACCGATTCAGCGAGTGTTAGGCCCGTCCGCAGCACGGCGGGCGACCTGGATGCTCGGCGGGCGCATGCTGCCGCTGCTGCCGCTGCTGCTGCTATCCGTTGCGCTGGGGGGCGCTTCGGCAGCGTCAGCAAAGCCCCGCAAGCTCGCACCCATCCCCAAGACGTGTGACCAGTATGGTCCCCTCTACAAGTCAATCGAGCGGGACCTGGGCTTCTTTAAGGAGCGCGGCGGCATCACTCCCCGGCTCATGGCAGCCACTATACGGTCGCACATGTGGGTTCCCTATCAGCAGGCGTGACGGGCGGGGTCGTCCACGGTCTGCGGCTCTGCACGGTTCGTGCCGTGTTGCGTCGAAGACAGTTTGCCCCTGCTGACTGCACCCACCGCAGCGCCAGCAACCACGAAAAGGGCCTGGCGGTTGCGTTCTACAACGGCCGCGTGTACGTTATCGCGGACCGCAAGCGCAACCCCATGTACCTCAAGCCCTTCGGCCACCACGTGCGTCCCTGGGCGGGCCATCGCACACGGTCCAGGCGCCGGTCGGGTGAACGCAGGCTCCCCAGCTACACATCTGCCGCGCCTGGTGATGGGCGTTCGCGGGGCCAGCCCAGTTGCCAAGCTACGAAACGGGCCCGCGACAGCAACCGCCACCGCCACCGCCTTCGCCTTCGCCTGCCCTCCCCACGCGGCTGCCCGGCCTCCTGCTGCCTCGTGCCCCATGCCCCTGACTTCAAACCTCCATCGCCCCGTCCCTTCCATCCTGTCCGGTCCCAACCAAACCGCAACCCCCACCCCACCGCACACACCTCACTTCCGCCTCCCTTCCCCTCCCGCCGGCAGGTGACCCTGTGGGTGGCCTATCTCAAGGTGGTCATGGACCTGGCGCAGCGCTACGGGCCCAGCCTGCCCAACGCCGAGTTCGTGTGGCACACCATCGACCGCCCCGTGCGGCTCATAGCCAACGGCACCGCGCCTGAGGGCGGCGCGGGCGGCGAGGCGTTCCTCAACTACCCGGTCATGCGCTTCGGCAAGAGCAAGGCGCACCCGGATATCCTGGGTGCGGAGAGGGGTCAGCATGAGGAGGGAGCAGCATGAGGAGGACGGGCGGGGAGGGAAGGAAAGGGAGGGGAGGGAGGGAGGCGACCTGGAAGGGCGGGATTTAAATAGGTGGAGTGTCAGGGACTGAGGGCCGCGAGCTGCTACGGCACGGCGCACTGCCCCCTGGGCGCAGCGGCTGCTGCCTGCCTGCCTGCCTGCCTGCCTGCCTGCCTGCCTGCCTGCCTGCCTGCCTGCCTGCCTGCCT
>BDDC01001622.1:0-22781 GCA_001662425.1 Chlamydomonas sphaeroides
CGGGGGCGGCGGCGAGGGCCGTGGAGGCGAGGGTGAGGGAGAGGGCGGCGGGGGGAGAGGGGGAGGCGAGGGGAAGGGCGAGGGTGGGGGTGACGGAGGCGGAGTGGGAGGCCGCGGAGGGGGTCTGGGCGGCGGCGAAGGTGGCGGAGATGGCGGCCGTGGGGGCCGGGGCCTGGGCGATGGCGGAGGCGAGGATGTGCCGAGGTTGATACCGATGCCGATGCTGATGCCGAGGAGCAGGTTGCGCCGGCGGCCCAGGGTGGTCATTGTGGGCATCATGGTCGCCGTTTGGGAGTACTGTCGAGGGGGCGAGGGGGCAGGAAAGTAAGCAGAAAGGTAGTATCAGCACCTGGAGACGAAGAAACGGCATCGGACCAGGGGACCAACAAACCGCGAGAGCCTGCCCAGCCGTTCGGAGTTTCTAAGCACGTGGCATAGTTTGAACCACGTACCTGCCACAGGTCGGTGCAGAGCTTGCCACTGCACTGCACTTGACGACCTAGCAGCGCGGTGACATTGACACGAGCTCCCCCAGCAGTAAGGACGGTGCCATCGGATTGGAGGCCCAGTGCCGCCGCAATGTCCGGTGACACGCCGGCAACAAGCCATTGCTCGAACGGCATCTGGGCATGTGTTGGATAACAGCTACACAGTATCACAGCTGCAAACAGCAGCGTCGCGAAGGCCGCGGACGGCGGCGTCTTTCGCGCCATGACGCAACTTGTCTTGTTAAGAAGGCCCTTCAGGGAATTTGAATTTATATAGAATATGAGTATGTTGTGTGCTATTTATTGGGTCCGGGATTGTCAGAAACTGATGATTGGTGGCTGGTGAAACGGTTTCGACTGCTAGCCTCATCCAGACGTCACAGAGTTTCAGAAGTCCGACAGGTCATGGCGTGGTTACAGCGAATCGCGTGCGAATGGTTAAGAGTCAACCAGCAGGCATTTTCTGCAAAGTCGCGGACCTGGCGGGTGTGGTGCATGCGTGCGTTTCGGTCGGTCGACACCCCTGGATGGTCGCAATCACGTGCGCCGATCAGCGCCGCAAGCTCGCTTCCGCGAGGTTCAGGACTTTTCGCAGCTTGTGACTGCAGCATCATGTGCATCAGGCGCGTGTAGCTGATGTACCTGTACTACAGATTGAGAGTTCACAGGGGTTTCAGGTTTCATGACAACTGCGTTTTCATGACTACCGAGACGCCTGTAAAGGCGGCGAGCCAGCAGCGGCAGGAGCAGCGGCGAGCCGCCAGCGAGCGGATGAGCGGAATTATGCGTTTCGGTGAACTTGGCCGTGTCTGGGACGGTCCTGGTTCCCGGAAACACCAGCCGCAAGCAAGCCCGGGCCACACACTGCCCAAATAAAGAAACGCACGCACATATGCACGCATCACGTTATAGCTTTAGTTTGTACACCTGCCATCACCTGCCAACACTTACTGCAACGAAGCCATTGCGTCCTACACCAGCACGCAGGGATGGGGGCGGACGACACAGGACGACATGCGGAGTGTCTCGCCGCTCAGCTGTTCCCGCCGCCTGCAATTCGCCGGGAGCTTCGCTTCGTGCCCCTGTTTAACTAGGAGGCGTAATACAGGCGAAATTACAACGATGACCCTGCCCCGAGGCCGCCAGGCACCCCTAACTTGACGTCAGACGACGCCCGTGTTGGAGCTCTAAGCCCACCTCTAGCCAGGCTAGCCTAGGGAAGCAGGATAATGCCTCTCGCTAGCCGGGGAAGGCTTTGGGGGCTCAGAAAGCGGTAAAGGGTGGAGGGTGGGGGCCGAAATGAGACAAAACGTCTTGGAATAAGGTTGTGCCCCTGGTGAAGACGGAAGTCCAGGCGAAACAGTTTTCCCGTCGCTGCGCGGAGTGTTTCCACCTGCCTGCGGGCCCAGGCAGTGTCCTGGGGCGGGGCGCTCCGCGTTGCCCCGGCCCCTGTGGATTATCACCCCCATCCCCGCCAGTGCGCACCAGGCTCGGAATGAAGTCGGGACTTCCCAAGAATCCCCTAGTTAGGCCCAGTCACTGATCAACGCAGGGCACTTAGGGGTGCGGCTGTCGCCCTGAGCGACAAGCCGACAACATCCAATCCCAGGGTCTTGGCAGACAGAGCACGTACGACCCACCACCACCAACGGCACATTACAGAGCAGCTCATGTTGTCGGCTTTCTGGGTGTCCATACATAAGCCCCATACATCCAGTGCCGCGAACATGTTCGTTCGTTGGGGTCACCCACGACCTGCGGCGGCGGCTCCCCTAGTCGTACGTAGCGGGTCGGAGAAGACGAAAGGTGGCACACCGGTGCCAGGCGGTCCCGTCCCACGGGCCCTGGCCAGGAGCACCAGGAGGGCAGCCCATGCGGCCATAAGTACCATGAGGGCAAGGTCACGCAAGCACCCTGGGCGCCTGCAGGCACATGTACCGCCAGCCCAACTATCGCCCAACGTGTAGCAGGCAGGCGTTGGCGCTCCGCAGGCGGCGGCAGAGCGAGGGCCTGTAGCGGTGCGTGCGGCAGGCGGACGCAAAAAACGGGCGCGGACGCTGTACGTCAAGAAGCATGAGCCGTCATGAGCCGTTAGACTCAGGTCACAAGTTAGCACATCTAACGCTGACAAACAAAAGTTTAAATTGTCTTGTTCGCCAGCGTCTTGCAGCAAAATTCAGCTACTCTTTGACATATCTGTCCGCGAAAACTCGGTTTCCATATTGAACCAGCAGAAGGACGAACGACATGGCCAGAGTTTTACAATGAACTCAGCAAATCGAGTGATGCCATTGGCTTCTACAACTTACTCCAACTCATTCTGCATGTTGCTTGGGGCCTCGCTCTCGCCAAGTCAGCCAACCTGCCGCTAAAATTGATGGTCGTCGAGCGTCTCGTAAGAGCCGCCTAGCATAGCTTTGCTACTAGCAATATGTCAAGTTATTGTAACTGCGCACGCTAGCTGCGAGCTGGTCACCGCAAACGAGACCTGATGCTGTGTATTGGCCGATCGCGCAACCTCAAGCGATGCCCGGGCACATAAAGCAAGGCGGCTGGAGAAGTTCCAAATGTCAATTATGCCGCCTCGGTGGCAGCCGACAAAGCAGCAACAGGGCATCACGCATCCGAGCGAACGGCGCCGCCGGCTGCGAGCCCTGCTATTACCCGCTCCTGCAGCTTCTTTGGCACGCACATACAACTTGCATGGCTGCATGGCCTGCTTGCTCGGAGTGACATGCCCCCCAGGTGCCCGCCTAGCAGCGCTGCTGCGGCTCTGGCTGGGCCCGGGAGTGCCTTGATGTCGTGCTGCGGCAGGAAACCTGCTGGGTCGCCGCAGCCCAGGAGGCCGAGGCGCGCCTGCAGCTTGATCAGCGTTTGTCGCTGCGGCTGGACGGCTGGGAGTCGTTTTGGTGCCCGGCGGTGCCGTTGGATTAGGTGCAGCGCGTCGCGCCCACATGTCAAGTGTGGCCAGAGAGGAGAAACCCTGCCGGCCCGGGGTAGCGCTCTGGGGCACGTATCCGGGACGGAGCGTAAGCCCAGGTTGCCGTAGGTGCATAGAAGCCGGCTTCAGCGGCTGACTGGTTGTGTGAATAAAGCGTAATTAGCTGTATTCCCAGGGCCAGTTATCTGGGCTGGGTCGGTTTCGCTGTTGCGCGCCGCGGGGGCGGGCCTTCCCCGCGAGACCGAGCACGGTTCTCGCACTCTATTCTCGCACTGTGCATCTGTGCTAATACTCGTGACTACTCCCTCTCTCTCTCTCTCTCTCTCTCTCTCTCTCTCTCTCCTTTGGCAGCTAGCAGAGGGGGCCCAGCCTGGCCCTCTGCCGCACGGAGCTCGAGGCTTGGATGGGGGGTGGCTGGAGCGGCAGTGGCTGTGCTGCCGTTGCTTGTTAGTTGGTCAATCCAATACACGATGTGTTGTGGGCCGATCGCCACATGCATGCATGCCTAAAATGCGGGCTGCAGAGCGCGAGTTACCTGGATGGCAAGAGTGCCAGGCCTGCCTGGCGACGGCATGCGCAACTGGTGCACGGACAGCGGTGGCGGCGGCGATCGATGTGGCGCCATTGCTAAGTTAGCTGACTCCTAGGGGGTGCGCTCGACATGGAAAGAGTACATGCTCCACGGACCAGCCCGCTGTGGCCAGAGAGACGCTGCGTTTCCTTGATCATGATCCATCACAGGCCTGCTGCAGAGCCACGCTGTGCTCACGGCTGTGCTGGCTGTCAGCGAGGCGGGCGGCGCTGCCGCGGCCCCAAGGCAGCGCCGACCCGCGGCCCCCCGCCGCCCAGGTGCCGCCCTCGCGCCGCAGGGCCCGGGGTTGCTGGCGTTCCCCCGGCCACGAGCGGCGCTCGCTGGCCCACGTGCGCTGGCCTGGCTTCTATGCCCGCCATCAACGCGCGACCGCATGCTCCTGCAGCAGCCGCATGTCCGCTGTCACTTCCCACAGTGACCGCCTGCATGCGTGTCTGGCTTCACCCAGCGCGGTCGCGGGTCGGCCCTGGCTGGCCGCCGCGCCGCGCCGCCATCCGCAGCTCCACGCGGACACCCCCTCGGCCCCTGCCGCCGCTTGGGTGCTTGAGACCTTGAGTGGCTACAGCACCCGAGCTCCTCTGCGCGGCGTCCCGAGCACGGGCCTCGGCGTCCTCCCGACGTGTAAGGGCTTACGGCGCCGTGCGTTTGTGCGTTGGGTCAGGAGGAGCACGCGGACGTCGGGCAGACGTTGGGTCCACATCATTAGTTCATCATGCAAACAGATTGCAGGTTCCGGTAGCTCCAGCACCCATGCCATCAGACAGAAGACGTGCGTAGGCAGGTTTGCCACAGCCGACTGTCTAGCGCCGCGCGCAGCAGGCAGCGTGCCTCAGCTGTGCGCCCCACCTCCTGCTACACCCACAGCTGCAACCACGCCCACAGCAGCGGCGCTGGCCTCCTGCGGTGCCAGGCGCGCGCCTGCCTCCACACGCGGCCTTCACAGCATAACCGCCTAGCGGCCTCCCCCTGCTCCTGCTCGTGCCCGCCCCTCACCTCGCTCCTGCCTGTTCCTGGCATCTGCCACTTCCCCTGCCCCTACATCTGCCTCTTCCCGTGCTCCTGCCTCTGGCCGCTGCTCCCTCCCCGACACCTGCGCCTGCGCCTGCGCCTGCGCCTGCCTCGCATACGCAAGACCCGGCCCCGCGCCGGGTGACGCCTGCAGGCCATCGCCCTTCCGCTCGCCAAGATAAACGCATGCAATCCAGCTCCCCACCACCTGCCTCTCCGTCCAGCATTCTCATACCCCACCGTCCCGCGCTCCCCAGGCTGCCTGCCGCCGATTGGCTGCCTCGCTCCCCCTCCTTCCTCTGCCCCCACAGCCCTCCGCTGGCCCTGCTCGTCCAGGCAGCGCTCCCCCGACACGTACCCAGCTTTCCCCGCCCCCTCCTGCCGCCCCTCAATGCCTCCACAGCTTGCCCTGCTTGTCCAGGTATCGCTCCCAGCGGTTGTGGTCCAGCGCCTCCAGGCTCTCCAACGGCGCGATGGAGGTCAGGTAGGCGGTCAGCCCCACCAGCTCGCGGTCGGTGTTGCGCGTCAGGTGCGCCTGCGGGAGGGGCGGAGCAAGGGCGGGAGCGGGGGCGAGGTGAGGAAGGCGTGTTTCTTATGCACGTGTCAAAACAAACACGTGTGCTCGCTCCACACGTGTGTGGCTGTGTGCTTTTTCATGTCTCCGGGCGGCCACGTGCGTTCAGGTGACCGTCCTGGCCGCCCGTGCACGGGCTCGCGTCGGTCCGCACCCCCCTTGCAGCTCGGAGCGGCGGAGGGGTGCGGAGGGGTGCGGAAGGGAGGAGGCGGCCGCCAGACGCGCCCAAGCCAAGCCCGCCTGGCCTCGGGCGGGGCTGCATCATGGCGGCGCCTCGCGCGGCGCGCCGACACCACGCCCCGCCGGCCTGCGCGGCGTGGCGCCTGACGCCACGGGCAGCGGGGGCATGTGCGCCTTCTGGCCCCGGGCCTGCGCCACCTTGTCCATGCTTCGCTAGGCTGGGATGCAGGCGGCACGGCGCGCGCCACATCCAGGGCATGATGGCGGCAGACGCGCGCTGCACGCCAGGTACGGGACGATGCGTGCGCTGCGGGCACACCTTGCGTGGGGGCAGCACCCGCGGGCAAAAGGGTAGGGAAGGCCAGCAGGCCGCAGCGAAGGCGCGGGCGCGGGCGCGGGGCAGGCGCAGGCGCGGGCGCGGGCGCGGGCGCAGGCGCTGGGAGTGGGCAACTGTGGCGGGCGCACCTTGCGGAAAGGCCGGATGACCAGGCCCTGCTGCGGGTTCATGATGTAGTTGCGCCTGTGGGGGGGGAGGGGACATGCGGCAGGGGGCGGCAGGTGGGGGCAGGAACGTGGGGAGAGGGATGTGACAGGCGGGCGGCACATGTGGAAGCATGCGTCGCAAAATCGTCACGCCGTCAGACTCGCGCACGTACGTACGCACGGCCGTGCTGCAGCGACAGGCACATCGCGGCATCGCCCTGTGCATCGTCGGTGGGCTGGCGCTCACTTGAGGTCGTCGAGCATGATGGTGTTGGCAGGCGTGTACTGGCCGGGGAACTTCTGCCAGATGAACTGTGTGGCGCGTGTGGGGGCCGGCGCAGATGTGAAGGCTGCCCCAGACAGAGGAGTGCGAAGGCAAGGCAAGGCGAACAGACGCGCGCGCGGCCCGGGCACGAAGCCATAACGAAACGTTGTACATCGGTAGAGTTAAATGAAAAAGCGCAACCCTAGATTCGACAACCGCATCGGCGTGAGCACAGGCAAAGCGATGTCCCCACGTCGCACCCAACACGCCGACCGCCTGCCTGCTGCCGTACGTGCCGTACCTCAAGCGGCTTGCAGTCGAACACGCCGTACTTGTCGGTGTGTACGGTGACCATGGCGGTGTGGTCAAGCAGCGTCACGATTTTGTACGCGGCGTTGCCCAGCACGCCCAGCTCCTGGTGTGGGAACGGCCACGCGACATATACATTAATAATGACTGCGCTGCTCAGCACTCCCAGCCCCTCTGGGCAGCGAGCAGGGCAGGGGAACGACGGCCCCCCCGCGCAGCGCTGCCGGCAGCCCCCTGATGGCTGGGCCCTGCTCTTTGCATCACTGCCCTCCTTCCACCCCTGCCTGCCTCCATGCTGCCACCTGCCCAGCCTCCGGCTCCCACCGGCCCCCAAACACACACACCGACCTTCATCTTGACCTCGACCCACTTCTTGCTGGTGGCCGACCAGATGATGACGTCATAGTGCTCGTACGCAGCGGTGAGGAACTCGTGCATGTAGGGCCGCGCCAGCTCCTGCGCGTTGCCGCATGTGGGGTTTGAAAGGTTCATGGGCGAACCACCATACGACCAAGATCCGCCGGGCGTCGTCCGGCGGAGCCGATAGAGGAGGACGGCCCCGGCGGGCAGGATCCTGGGTACACAGAGGATCGTGCGTGTGTGCCGCCGGCTGCCCCTGAACCGCACCTCTGGGCGCTCCGCGGATGAGCCCAGGTCAAAGATGGTGTAGTCAATGTCTGGGGGGGGGAGGGGCCGAGGGGTTGTGGGGTGGCGGATTGTGGGGTGGCGGTGGCGTGGCCGTCGGGCCAGGCAGGCAAGGTCCGCCCGTCAATGACCAGAGCCATCACATGGTCCCGCTTCCGCACAGCACCCTAGCGCCTAAAGGTGGGGGCGGGGCGTTTGGGAGGCAGCCACGTACGCGGGGCGGGCGTCCGGCTGGCGTGCGCTGCTCGTGAGACAGTGCAAACACAAAAACGCGCGTGCGCTAGCGGGCGATGGTCGGCAGCAGCAGCCATGCTATTCATGGCACAGTCACCGCGGGCGGGGCAAAGCCACCCAAACCGCATCCACATTGCATGTGACACTTGCGACAAAATCCATGCGTACACGCGGTGCGAGTGGACGCGCAATCCCACTAGCTTAGGCCGTACCTATGACGAGGCACTTTTTCCCGGGGCGCGGCTCCGCCAGGATCTTGACCTCGACGCTCTTGATCCGGCGCGTCAGCTTCTCCTGTGACAGCGGCGGCGGCGGTGCAAGCACGGCAGCTCTTTGACGTTTTGTGCGTTGCTGCATCCAAACTGTGACGTGTCGAGCAATCGTGCGTCGCCCCCGGGGATGGCAACGATGGGCCGGGCGCGGGCGCAGACGAGGCCGCGGGGCACATAGGGTTCTTCGCAGCCGACGCAGCACTCGCGGACTCAAGGGCTTGATGCAGCCTGACCCACAAAGAACTGTCGTCTCTAGCGTCACTGTTTCCCTGCTAGGGTACCCTGCAACCGCGCAGGCGCCCAGGGGCGGCGCTGCCACGCCGATGATTCGCGCAGAGGGGCGCGCTCTGCTGCCCTCTCCCCCATGTACCCATACACAGGCGCGCGTGTGGGGTCCTGTGCTACCTAACACTGGAACACAGGCACATGAACACATGCACGGAGCAGCCCACCTGCACCTCGGGCCGGTCACGCATCGCCACGCTAGCCAGCGACTCGTCCGCTCCAATGTCAAAGTCATCCTGCGGACGGCAGGCAGGGCGGCAGGGAGACGGCTGAGGGCGCCCCACGTAAGGCGCCCACCGCGCACGCCACGCATGGGCACAGGCCGCGTGGCGGGCGCCGTCGCTGCCCCTGCTGCCGACAACCGTACGCTCCCCAGTCATGCCCCCCGCCCCGCCCCGCACGCACTTCCGCAACCCCAGAGCGAGCCGCCGCACTCGGTCCGCAGCAGCGCGCCGCCCCACCCCGCCAGGCATCCGCGGCCCCCCGCCCGCACCTGCACCTCGGGCGCCTCGTCGGCCTCCTTGGCGGCCGCAGCGATGGCGGCCTCCGGGGTGCTGCGGGCGCACACCGGATATCAACGTGACGCGCAGGGAGGCGGTGCCCTCCCCACCCAGCCCCCCGGGTTTTGCCGCAGGCCGCAACGCCGCTAGGCATGAGGGGGCGCCCCGTCACGCCACAGCGCGCCGTGCCGGCTGACTATGCCCTACAGAGCACACACGTGATGATGTCGATGCCGCTCCCTACCCTGATGCCCCTCAACCCCCGCCCCACATACGCCCCAACGCCTCTTCATAATCCTGGATGCAGTCCTCACGCCGATCAACGCAGCTGCGCTGCCCTGTCCTATTGCAAAACCGTGTGCGTTCCCTCAACAACGACCCGCGCCTCACCCCATCATCATGAACTTGACGGCGGGCTTTATGGCCAACTCGCCCACCGCCACACTGTCGGCCGCGGGCTTGCCATCCTTTGTCTTCAGGCCCAGGATCTGGGGTGCGGGCGAGAGACAGAGGTGGGAGGGCGATGGGCGGCACGGCGAGCGGACGCAGAGGGCAGGGCTGGCCAGGCTGGGGGGAGGGCCAAGAGCGGCCAGTGGGCCCTCGGTGGCAGCTCTGGGAGCCGATGGCACCCGCCTAGGCTAGCGGCTCCAGCACAGTACACGACTTGGGACTCAAGCACACGGGCCGCACAGCAGCGCAGGGCGAACACGCAGGGCCGGGGCGCGGCTGCGGACGCCCTCCCGCGCCCGCTCGGCTGTTGGCGCCATCGGTGGAGCTCACGATTATGCCGCGGCGTGTGTCTGCTGTTGCCCCTGAAAAGCGAGTCATCACAACGCGTACCGGTGCCGACACACGCGCACGATGTACACATCTGGCACCATCCAGCCTCAAGAACTGGCCCAAGGGCACTCCCCGCATGCGCACGTCGCGAGTCCCCCACCTTTTGGCGCTTCGCCAGCACGTTCGTCTCGCCCTCGAGCTTATGTTTTAGTGTCTCGACGGTGTCGCTGGGCTCCAGCGCGATGGTGAACTCCTTGCCACTCCATTTTATGCCAACCTCTATAGCCATGGTACGAGCACAGTCAGAGGCAGAGAGTGCACCGGTCGAAACTCGCTGTCCAGAAGGGTTATCAGCTCGCGTGTCGCGCCTGAGTTCAGGAGTAATACTTGTATAGCACAGTCGTAATCCAACGCTGCGGTGCTGAACGAATTTACGTTCGCGGATAAGAGCAGAAGTTTGCTCGCGACTTGGCGGGAGTGCGTTGAAGGTGACGACTCATCCAGATGCAAGCTTTTCTGACTTCATGAAGCCTGCAGAACCTTCTGACTCATATAGCTGGCGCCGAGCGATGGCTGGGTCCATGGGTCAAGTGAGGCCCCAACACGACGGGGCCTCCCTGCTCCCCTCCGCCACCTTCACAGCTCGCACATAACACCACCGCCACGCCCCACACACGTGAGCCCGATGCACCTGCGCTACCAACCGACCAAGGCTTGCATGGCCTCTGCCAGGTCCCCGTGCCGACCCCAGCTGATGCAACCCGCCATCAACCCACCGCAACACGCACGGCAACACGCCTGAAACGCGGCCGCCGCAGCGGCTCTTACTGCTGGCATGCAGTCCTGGCATGCACTCGTGCGCCGCATGCAGACTCTCACGGCCAGGGCGGCCGCCGGTCGCACACCACCTCATGTACCACCACCGGCCAGCCGCGGCCCTCCTTGCCGCCACCACCGCCCTGACCGCCAGCGCTGCCGCCTTTCCCCGCCACCGCCGCCCCCGCCTCCAGCTCCGCCCGCAGCCGCGCGCTCAGGTCCCGCGCCTGTGCCGCCGACAGGTACGTTGCCACGATGCGGAGCGGCAGCGGAGGGCCCACCTCGCCCTCATCATGAGCCCCGGCCTCGCCGCCGACCGCTGCCGCCCCAGCCATGTAACCGCCGCCGCTCGCAGCCGACGCCCCTGACTGCTGATGCCAGCCCCTGGCGGCGGCCGCCGCCGCCGCCGCCAGCTGCAGCAGCGCCTCGGGCTCCAGCCAGGCCAAGAAGCTCTGCGGGGGATGAGCGCAGGGAGTGACGGAATAGATCTGTCTTGGGATATGGGATTGGAATTGTGGCAGCTCCCATAGCGCACATGATGGCAACCGGTGCCGCCCCGTGCCCCCGTGCCCCACGCCCCACCTCCATGTCCAGCCGCAGCTCCTCCAGCCGCTGGGCCAGCGGGGCGAGGAAGGTGTGGGAGGGCAGGCGGGGTAAGCAGGGTGAGGGCGGGTGGCTGAGCAGCAGGTCCGCAGGCTGAGGCGGTGCAGCAGGGGTGATGCGAGCGAGGGGAGCGAGAGGGGAGCGAGAAGAACGCAGGCACGGGCGCAGCCCCCTTTGCTAGCGCAGCACACGCCGCCCTTGCAGGGCGGAACCGCAGGGCCGCAGGGGCCGCAGGGCCGCAGGGCCGCAGGGCCGCAGGGCTTCAGGGCCGCAGGGCCGCAGGGCCGCAGGGGCCGCAGGGGCCGCAGGGGCCGCAGGGCTTCAGGGCCGCAGGGCCGCAGGGCCGCAGGGCCGCAGGGCCGCAGGGGCCGCAGGGCCGCAGGGCCGCAGGGCCGCAGGGCCGCAGGGCTCAGGCGGTCGTCGGCCGCGCGGTGGGAGGACCCGGCTGGCGGCTTGCGCCGGAGCCCCCCACCGCGCAGGCCGGCGGTGCATCATTGCAGCCCCATTCCCTCCTCCCCACCACCTCCCACCACCGCACCGGGAGCCCCGCCAGCCCCCTCAGCCCGGCGCCGCTGACGCCGTACGACAGCAGCTCCAGCCGCGACAGCCGCGACAAGGGGCCGCAGAGGAGCGAGCCGGAGCCTCCCGTGCCGCCACCGCCGGAGCGACCACCGCCTCCCGTACCCGCGCCAGCGCCAGCGCCTGCTGCCGGCCCCTCGGCCGGGGTCGCAGCGGCGCCAGCTGCCGCCTCCGCAAGCGCGGCCAGTGCGTCGTCCGTGACCTCCCAGGCTGCGCTGCTCGCCTGAGGAGCCGGCGGCAGGTGGGCGGGCCAAGGGGCCAGCAGGGTGGCGCGTCCCGCAAGGGCAGCCCGGCCCCGGCGCTGGGCGGCCCCCGCGCCAGCGCTGCTGCGACAGCCTGCGCGCCCCGGGCCTTTGGTCGAGGGCGCCGAGGCTGCGGCTCTCGGGGCGAGGGCGGCGAGGCTGCCGAGGGCTCCACGCCGCCCAGCCCTCACCTATGGCAGCAGGCCGCATGATACGTATCAAAGACGGCATGCGTGCTCACAACAAAGAGTTACAGTACCGGTAGTGTAGGAGATGGAGCAGAAGGTGCGCGCAGCGCTCACCTGCAGCGCCAGGCCTCGCAGCCGAGGCCCCAGCGCCCCCGCCAGCCAGCCCACCGCCTGAGGCCAGTCCAGCGCACCCGCCAGCCCCAGCTCCACGCCCTCGCAGCGCCACGCGGCAGACAGCAGCTCGCACCACGGACCGCCGCCGCCACCGCCGCCGCCCAAGCCCCCACCGCTGCCCAAGCCGCCGCCGCTGCCCACGCCGCCGCCGGCCCGCGCCCGCTCGGCGGCCGCAGTTGCTGCTGCCGCCGCCGCGACGGCCTCGCCCGCCGCCAGGCCGAGCCGATAGCCGTTGCGCCAGGGCCCGCCAGGGCACGACGCGTCGGCGGGCTCCAACGCGCCATCGCCGCCGTCGCCGCCGTCGCTGCCGTCGCCGTCGGCCGACCCCTCCGCCGCGTCCGTCCAGCTGCCGGCCTGAACACTGCCGCCGCTGCGGGCGCTGCGGCCGCGGCCGCCCCCCGCGGCGGCACCACGCGGCGGCGCCATCTGGTACCGCTCCAGGCGCAGGCCCAGAGCCAGGCGCCGCAGGCAGGGCGCGCTGGGGCGGGCGAGGGGGCAGCGGGCACTGGCACGTGAGGTGCGTCGTGCGAAGGCGGCGACTTCTGGGCGCGGTGCTGCTGGCGGCGCATGCGCCGTGTGGACCTCCAGCTCCTGCTATTGTATACATGAGTACATCGAACGCGACCCGGGTCCCCGACAGCACTACAAGTTCCGGACCGGCGGCACGGGGCGCGCCAGGCTCCACGCGCCGGGCTGCCCTGGCTCCACCCGTCCACTCCCCCCCCACCGGCCGCTCATCGCCTCATCACCACTGCAAGCGTGAGCCGTAGTCAAGCGCCGAGTCAAGTGCTGCTGCTATACCGTAGAGGACTTGAGTGCCGCTCACCGCCTCAGCAGGTCGAGCAGCGGCCGCCCCAGCCTCACGTCCGCCAGCCGCAGCGCCGCCAGGCGGGGGAGCAGCCCGGGCCCCGGCGCCCCGTGCTCGGAGGGCCCCGCCCGGCCCGCCGCCTCGCCCTCTGCTGCGCTCTGCAGGAGCACGGCCGTCGGCGGCAGCGGTGCGCAACAGCAATGCCAAACGCATCAGGGGATCAGGAGCTCCACGGAAGCCCGGCAGGCCACTCCTGGTGAGGGCGCTCCCCCGAACGTGCACGGAAATGCGCCCATGGCGGAGATATGTTTCAAGTAACAAGACATCCATGACAACGTTTTCTATGATGTCGGGGCACCGGCCTCGCCTGCGCCGCCCCTCGTCGGTCCAGCCCCAGCGCCACCAGCCGGGTGAGGCCGGGGCAGCGCTGCAGTGCCTGCAGGTGGGGTTGGGTCAGGGCCAGGCGGGGCGGGACTGGGCAGGTGGGGTTGGGGGGCGGGACTGGGCAGTGCAGGTGACAGGCCGGGAGGGCGAGCAGCAAGGGGCAGCGGCAGGTGGCCCCCGTGTGGGGTGTGGATGCCGACGGCTGCCAGGGGCATAGGGCCACCCACCCACCCACCCGCTCAGCCAGAAACCCACCTGCAGCAGCGGCGCATCCAGCAGCACCTGAGGGGGCAGCGGGGGACAGCAGGAGCACACGCAGGTGAGAGGCCGGGGCGGGGCGGAGCAGAGCGGTGTGTTGGACATGCGCGGCCGGGGCCTGCCTCCGGTGCCGCGGTGGGGTGCCGCCACAGGGTTACGGCGGCGGGCCCAGAGCAGGCCCCCCGCTGCGGGCCCTGGGTCGCCCAGCCACAGCGCCAGCTGCTCCGTCACGCGCCCAGTCCTGTACGGCACCCTGCTCCGTACGGCAGCCCTCCTGTACGGCACGCACCTGCGGCAGCTCCAGCTCGGTCAGCTCGCTGCAGCGGAGCGACGCCAGCTCGTGCCAGCGGGGCAGCGGCAGCGGCGCCGCCGCCGCCACCTCGCCGCCGCCGGGGACAAGACCCGCTGCTGCCGCCGCCGCTGCCGCCTCCCAACGCCGCCGCCGCCACTCCGCCGCCTCGACAGCCGCCTCCGCCAGGTGGTGCGCCGCCTGCGCCGCGCCGTCGAGCCAGCGGCCGTCCGCGCCAAAAACGCCCACAGACAGCCGCCGCAGCCGCGTCAGCGCCGTCAGCTGCCCTGGCAGCGGCGCCAGCTCGCGCAGCCGCCAGCGCCGCGGCGGAGCAGCCGCCGCCGTCGGGCCCGGTGCCGCCGCCCCCGCCGCCGCCGCCGCCGCCAGGTCCTGGGGCAGCAGCAGCCGCAGCCGCAGCTCGGTCAGCGCCGTCAGCTGCGCGACAGCCGCCGCCAGCGGCTCGTCCACCAGAAGGCCACCCAGGCTCAGCGACGTCAGCGAGCCGCCCAGGCTCCAGCCGCCCCCGTTGGCGGAGGCGCCAGCGCCACACGGCGGCGGCGGTAGCGCCGCCGCCAGCCACGCCGCCAGCGGCACCGCCGCCGCAGCAGCTGCGGCAGCGGCTCCGCCGCCGGCGGCGCCGCAGCCGGTGCCGGCGGCGCGGCGGCCCTGGTCGGACCACTCGCCCGCCGCCGGATCCAGTCCCGGGTCGATGACGAGGTCAAGGCGCGACAGGGCCAGGGCCGCCCACTGGGGACTCATGTCTGACATGAGCGCAGGCCCTGGTCCGGCCTCGGGTCCGGCCTCGGGTTCGGGGACGCACCGGACTGCGAGCTCCCGCATCCCGGGGTATGCGGCCGCCAGGCAGTCGAGCAGTGGCAGACCGCCGCCGCCGCCGTGCGGTGGCAGCAAGCAGCTCGCCGGCAGCCCCAGAATCCGCACCGCCCGCACGGTTGGGCACACGCCAGGGGCGGCGGCGCTGGGTTCCGGGGCGTCGGGTAGGGGCGCCGCTGCGAGGCCGGCAGCAGCGAGCGGCGTGGCGGCGGCCCGCAGGAGCGCGCTCAGGGGAGGCAGGCTTGGCGCCGCAAGGCAGGCGCCGGAACCGGCGCTGTCGGGCGCTGCGCTTTTCGTGGTGCCGAGTGGCGCCGTGGCCAGATGGCATGCGCTGAGGTGCTGGCGAAGGCTGGGGTCTGTGATGGCCGCAGCGGCCAGGCCGTGGCCTGGAGCATCGTGGCCTGGAGCATCGCTGCTCGCTGCCGCTGAATGTGCGGGCCCCGGAGCGCATGGGTGCACACGGAACGTCACGCTACGTGGCGCGTGGTATGTTTCGTGCACGGCCGCGCGTGAAGCCCAGGGGCAGGCTTTCTCGTCTTCGTCGGGACGGGCAGGATGGGCAGCGGCCGGCACGTAGCAGCTCAGCTGGAGGTCGAGCACCCACGAGCCTGCCGCGATGCGACGCAGCTCGCGACAAGTTGATGACAGCGCCGCGCGATCGCGCCGGCTGAGCTGCGTCCACAGCGTGCGCCGCGCTGCGTCGGGCGGAAGTGCGCGCAGCGCTGCGAGAAGCGCAGGCTCGCTAGTATCGCTGCTCAAGGAAGGATTGTCATGCGCAGTATGCATTTGCTTCAAGCTAGGCCGCGCCGGCACCGCGTCTGTACGCCGCGCTAGTCGCGCAGCTACCTTTACGGCACTATGCCTGCATCCTTGTGTTGGCAAGATGACGATGCCATGATGGGTGAGAACGGTCTGCAGCACAGTAGCTGCTGTTGGCTGTCGGTGGCAAGCACGCACTTCGGTCAACACGAACCATTACTCGCTCCATCCCTCCCCATCCCCCATTGCCTCGCGAAGTCCCCTAGACGGCTGGCCAGCAATGGGCTTGCGCTGCAATTGCATGAGCAGCATCGGCGCAGCGTTCGCAGTGTCTTGGCACCGAAGCCTTCGCGCTAGACCACCGGCAATTACACGGCCCCTGCCATGCGGGGCTTCAACTTGCCGGTCCTTGGCTTGAGTCGGCGAATCCTGACCCCAAGCCGACTCCTGACCCCAACGAACTGCTGTTGGCACGGGGATAACCTAGACAACGCCACCCGGTCGTCTTGACTGCGCATCGGCACATGAATCACAGCCGCGACAGGCCAACGCTGACCAAGTCGCCACACGCCTCCCCAAATCCACAGATTCGCACTTCGCAGCTCATTGCTCGTGGGGGTGGGTGCGTACGTCTCCTCGCGCCAACAGCAACGACCTAACCACACGCCTTCCTGCAATTGTGGCTGCGCTCCAGGGGAGTCGTTCTCGCTGCTGCATTTTGCCCCCGTGGCTTGCCTGCCTATGTGTTTTGCCCCTTGGCCGCTCCGCAGGTGGGTGAGTTTCCGCTTTTACGTGTTACAGGCTTTCGTTGGCTTTCCAATTCAATGAACAACGTATACATGTGCCGCAAGCGGGACGGTGGCCGCCCTTTCCGAGGCATACGGTAGCTACAGGCCCACACCGCTTGACGCAGCGCGCTGCGCATCCCCCGCTCCCACCCCGACTGCGCGCTACAGGCCAACGCGTGGCTTTCGAATATTGAACCAGCGTGGACGTAAAAGCGTGGCTGCCACCGCGGCCCCTCCAAAGGGCCCTAGCCACGGGAGGCCCCTACTGCGCCATGAATGAAGAGTTAGATTATAGCCACGCCGCCCCGACCGCGCTACACCCCGCGCCCCCGACAACAACGACTGCACATACTACGGCTGTACGGCATCAGTGCGCGGGCGCTAGGGGGCCGTGCCCTCACCAGAACATGAAGGGCCACGTGCTGCGCTGCGATGCGCCAGCCACCAACCCCAACGCGCGGGCGCTGGAAGGGCGCCGGCAGGCGTCCAGGCGCGCAATCCACGGCCCGGGCGGTCCACAGCCTCGCATAGCATTTCAACACCGCGCCGCCGCGGTCGCCATAGTCATAGGGAGTCTTGAATGTAGCTGGCAGGCGTATCGCAGGCGCAAGGCCGCCAAGATAAGGAACCCATGCGCACGGTGGAGCCTGCTCCTCGGCAGGCGCCCAGCGTTGAGGCATATACGCCCGACAGGGATGCACCTTGACCGCCAGACTGCTAAAGAGCCCGCGCAGTAACGAATGCGCTACACACGGCTCCACGCGCACCACAGCCAGGGCTGCTACGGCATAGCCGTACGCGGCGAAGCGGCACGCCGTCCGGCCGTAACTGGGCCGTAGCAGCGGACAATGCCCGCGACACAGCGCGTCGCTTGTAAGAGAGCGAGTGTTGCAATCCTTCATCACGCCGAAACGTGAGCCCCAACCAGCCGCAGCCGTAACAGGAGACTCGTAGCGGAATGCATTCCCCAGCCGCAGCAGGATTGAGGTACGGTGCTATGAAACTGCAAGCAACACGCCCGCCGATCATCAGCCTGCAGCCGCGCAGCCGGCAGCATCTCGAGAGCCTCGGTGCCTGCAACCAAGCGGCGGCCCCGCGAGGGCGCCGGCCGGCGCATCTGATAATCGCGGACGCGGCGGGTGCCGGGGCCAAAACCTAAATCGCCGCACCCTGAACGTTTCTTCAGCTTGAGCAGTCTCGCTTGCGCACACAACGAGGGCAAGACAGCGGTGGCGCAAAACAGCCAGCACACGCTAATGGTGTGCCCACACCGCTGCCCTGCAATCGACTCAATCACATCAGGCTTCCCATAACGACACGCCACGGGGCCTGACGCGCACCCCCAACGCCGACCCTCAATGCCTGATGCATGTGCAGTTCTTGTATGGGCGCCCAACAGGCGCCGAACAACGCAACATGCGGCGCAGTCGGCGCACTCGAGCGTCACCGCCTCACAGCCGCAATCGAGTGCCCTATCAACCGACACCAACCGCTGTCCCCACACCCACGCCACCTCTACCGCCCAGTGCCTGCTCTCGCACTCTGCTTGCTCGGTCTCGCTCTCAAGCACTCTCGCCCTGCGCCGGCGCTCGTCCACAGCCCAGCCCACGTCGATCACATCAGGAGTTGGGAAAGCGTACTGGAGGCAGTCACTGATTACTGTGCATCCCAGGGTTTGGTCACACCAAAACATCCCGCGAGGCGCGCCTCCTTTCATGGGGCGATTTCTCCCGGTCAGGGGCCCGCGGGACTAGCTGGCAACAGCGAGCTCGAAGCAGGCGCAACATGCGACCTCATCCATGTGAACAGCACAGCGGCAGAGCGCCGCACCATGCACCACCCAGGCGCCGCTGCTGCCCAAGCGTCGCTGCTGCCCAGGCGCCAGCGTCGCTGCTGCCCAGGCGCCAGCGTCGCTGCTGCCCAGGCGCCAGCGCCGCTGCTGCCCAGGCGCCAGCGCCGCTGCTGCCCAGGCGCCAGCGCCGCTCGACGATCCAGCGCCAGCACGCCAACAGCCACGCCGCCTCTTGACCAAGCCTGGTGGCGTCGAACAGCGCCCAGCCATCCGCTGGGAGCACCCGCGCTAACTCCAGAGGCTACTAAGCGACCTCACGGCCGCGGGCCGCCCCCGTCACAGGGGCCTGCCCCAAGTTTAAACAAGCTACGGCCTCCCGGCCGCGGCCGCGACCCACGGCCGTGGCACGGCCTGGCCCGTGCAGCCGCACGACTCGCACCGCGGCCCGCAGCAGCAGTACGGAGGGGCCCTCACAGCCCTGCCCACGGCAGCTGCGCCATGGGCCCGGCGCCGGGCGAGATGTTAAGCACGCTCCGGCTGGGTGCCTGCGGGCGGGCGAAGGCAGGGAGGCGGGCAGGTGGCGGGCAGCAGGTGGCAACGATTGCCGCGCTTCGTGCAGCTGTGGCCTTCACACAGCACGAGCTCCCTCCCCGGCCCTCCCCGGCCCAGCCAGACCCAGCTCCAGCCTCACCTTGCCGTGAGCCGCGCGGCGCGCCTGCGCGGCCACAGCGTCCAGCGGCAGCTGCGGCACGTCCTGCTGCTGCAGCTTGCGCTGCCGGATCTGGTGCTGGCGCACGGCGTGCTTGAGCCAGGGGTGGCGCAGCATCTGTGGGGCAGGGCCAGGCAGCGCAGGAGCTGAAGCGGGCTGGCAAGGGTCATGGCGTACCAGGTGCAACGTGAAAATGCCCGGGTAGAAAGGCCCAGCGCGTACAGTAATCCAGCAATCGGAATTTTTTCGCCCGTGTTTCGCACAGGACGCACCTGAACCGCCGTGGGCCGGTCTCCTGCCCGGTGCGCGAGCGCTGCAGCAATGAAGTCCTGGGCGCCAGCCGATACAAAATTTGGGAAATGCAGCTCGGGGCCTTCCTCATCGCCCTCATGCGGCCCCGACGCCGCGTCCGCAAAGGGCGGGAAGCCGACGATCAGCTCGTACGCCAGCACCCCAGCGCTCCACACGTCGGCGGCGGTGGTGTAGGCGAGCTGTGGGTTGTCTTTGTTCTCCGCGGGCAGCGCCTTGATTGGGCAGCGCTCCACCTCGGGCGCCTGCGGCGGGTGCGACAACAGGTAAGCGCACAGCATCTCAAGCCAAGAAAGGTACGTTGTCGCACGCCGTGGGCAAGTCGCAACGAGCGGCAACGTCAGGTGTTGCATGAAACGCGCAGAGATATATCGTGTGCTGAGGTTTAAAGCCCGACGTACCATGTACTGCTCTGTGTACGACACCAGTTTGGATCCGGTCGCGTTGCCGACCACATCAATTGGAGCCAGGAATGGGGAAACGGCGTCAGGGCACTTGGTGCGAGGTCGGCACGCATTAGAGCTTTGCGCCCAAGCCGCGACCAGCTCTGATTGGCACCTTGCGCCTCACCCGTGCCGGTGCGCGTCACGGCACGCTCCTCTGTCAGGTTGATGGCGCCTCCGAAGTCCGCCACACGCAGCTGCCAGTCGGACGTGAACAGCAGGTTCTCGGGCTGTGGACGGATGAAGCGGGATGGGGTTGAGTTTTGTCAAGGACGTGGCCCCTTGAGCCCTTGCGAGCTGGCCTGACGACCCTCTCGGCAGGGGGTTTGCATCTCTACTATCCATGAATTTAGCCATCCTCCCACCTTGATGTCTCTGTGGCACACGCCCCGGCCGTGCAAATGCGCCAGAGCATCCAGCAGCGGCGCCAGCACCAGCACCCGGGCCTGGTCCTCGCTCATGCGGCAGTTGGGCAGCGAGCGGTGCAGGCGGAACAGGTCGCCGCGGACAGCGCGCTCCAGGACCAGGACCAGGCGGTCGGACTCCTGAGGAAACAAAAGCGGAACGGGTGCGTATGCAGACGTGCTTCATGATCTGCTGGGTCCCGACCCACATCAAAACCAAACGACCCACATAGACGTTTGGCATCCCCACACCACTCGACCCAGCCCGGCCCTACCCGTGTCAATCCCGGGCGCCCACCCCCGGCGCCCGCACCTCGAACGCCGCGTACAGCCCCAGCACGTTGGCGTGGGCCGCCTCCGAGTGGATGCGCACCTCCCGCACCAGCGTGTGGACCACGTTGTCCGCAACGCGGTCCAGCGCGTACACCTTGAGCACCACCTTGAGCCCGCTGACGAGACACACCGCCTGCGGGGTGTGGGTGGGCCAAACTGCAATTCAAGCAGCGCATCGGCCTGGCCGCCGTGCCTCATGTTTCGCCTGGCACACATCGGCAACAGACTTAATCAGCACCGTACGTGCGTGCCCGCCTCTGGCAAAGACAGCAGAGGCCCCGCGCCGCCATCCAGCATCGGTCCATCATGCCAAAGCTAGCAAATGACGATGCTGGCATGCCGCCATCGCCGCCAACCTGGCTGTGATATACAAAGACGCGTGTGGCCGCACTATCCACGCCGCATGCACGGCATGCTGTTCGAACCTTGCCACCCGCACCTTGTACACGGAGCCGAGCTCCCCCTTGTGCAGCTTCGCTCCTAGCTGATAGTCTCCGAGGCACCACACCGACCGCCGCATATGCGGCGGCGCCGCCGAGCCCACCGCCAGGACCACACTCGGCGCAGGCACCGGCACGCAGCCGCCGGCCAGCAGCAGTGGCGAAGATATGGTATTTTGCTGTGCTGAGGTCGACGCCACGTCGCAGCCCATCTGCCAGCTCGCGTCGCTGGGCTGCTTGAACAGCGTCGTGGGCAGCGGCGCGGAGGGCGCCGCCACGGAAGAGTTGCACCTTCCCGACTGCCGCTGCAAGGACGGGAGCTGCGATGACGTGGAGGCATGCAAAGGCTGCTGCGGCAGGCTGGGGAGCCTGGCGGAGCCGGTGTCGTGCTGCGAGCTTGGGGAGCTGACGTTGCTCGAGGGCTCGATGCCGCGGGTGCGGCTGGTGCCAGGCGGCAGCACAGACAGCGGGCTGCGGCCTTGGGGAGCAAGGGCGGACTGAGGCCGAGAACCTGGGGACCCGAAGTTCAGGGCGCCGCGGGGGGAAGGGCTGCTGAGCTCTTGTGGGCCGGAGGCCAGCTGGCAGGGGGACAGTGTCCCGGACGAAGGGCCGCTGCACGGCGCGATGTCTGGCAACTTGTTGGAAAGAAGCATAGTGCTGCTCGTCTTATTGGGCAGCTGGCGCCCCGGGTTGACGCGTAGAACGGTGCTCGTTGGTACCAAAGCGCCGTCCCCGCGGGATGCGAGCGCCACGGTTGTGCCGAGGGGCACACCTAGGCGCGGAGGCGCATTTGCAAATGTTCCTTGGTGCCCCATTAAGCTGGGAACGCTCAGAGAAGCCCGTGGCGGCAGGCGAGGCGATTCGAGGGCGAAGGGCTTCTCGCCGCTGGTGCAGCTCTCAGCATCGTTCGGCGTGGAAGGTATCGGGCTTGGAGCGGCGAAGAGCTTCTTAAGCTTGAATAGTACTCCCTTGGAGTTTGCATCTTCGCCAGCTGCCTTGGAAGCAGCTTCCTTGCGACCAAGCAAGCTTGGTAGGCTGGCTTCAGGCCCAGCCGAGGGTTCGCCAAGGTCGCAGGGCGTCGCCATAGGTGTTGGTCCGTCCTACGCCACGCGTGCGCCTACTACTGTGAGTTATTGAAAAAGCATGACCTGTAATATAGGATCGATGCTTGACGTCTGTAAAATGTTTTGGCGAGAACTCACTATTTCGCCCTAACGCTCTGACTCACCATAAACCTTCACCAGTCAGCCAGAAATCCGAGTTGCGCGCACTCATGAATCAACGTATCCACAGCCCACGCCGCAAAGAAGGTGAGTATGTATGATGTCGCAGCCGCAGCGCGTAACTCGTGGCGTCGTACAGGGTGAACTAATACGCAGTGCTGCTTGCTCGTCGGTCAATACAAAGCAGCAGCAGCAACACCTGATCATATTATTTCCCGAGGCTAGCCTGCCGCCGACGCCCGCGAACCCAAGCAGGTACGGCCTTAACTGATCGGCGGCCTTGACCCTGTCCGCGCCCTTGTAGCAGGACTAGCCAACGCCACCTCAGCCCTTTCCATGTAAGCAGCCAACCACCCTACCTACGAGGACGCGGCGTCCTGCCCTATTGTTGTTGTAGAATAACGGCGCCGCATGCTCGGGCCTGGCGCAGGAGGGCTGACATCGCGGTTCGGTCGCTGGTGGCTGGGCGTGGGAGCTCCGCCTAGGATAATTGTAATTCAATTTGGTCCGCGTGGAATGTAGTTGAGGCGGGGCACTAGGCGGGATGGGTCCCGGCTCTAGGCGGGATTCCTTTTGGGACGAGGCGGGCTGGCGAAGATGGGTCCGCGGCTGGGCGGGATGGGTCCGGGGCCGGGCGGGGTTGAGGCCAGGACCGGGCGGGATGAGGCCGGGACCGGGCGGGGATGAGGCCGGGACTGGGCGGGGTTGAGGCCGGGACTGGGCGGGGATGAGGCCAGGACTGGGCGGGGATGAGGCCGGGCACCGCGCTCTCTGACACGCATTGCCTCGCCCCAAGCGCACTTAAGGTCCCGGGGCACGCCCTGTACTCTACCGTGCTGTATGACACGTGTCA